>PVHX01013350.1:0-55185 GCA_004024805.1 Geosciurus inauris | reverse complement strand
CTGCGCGCGCAGGGGCGGTTGACCCAGACGCAGAGCCGCCCGCGGGCAGCAGGTCTGGGCTTGCTCAGGACGCGGAGTCCTCTCCCGGTGGTTGCCAGGCCTGCCTGCGACGTTGCCCAGCCCCACCGGAGCTCCCGTGGGCAACCCGGCGCGGGCTCCCCTCTAGGTGCGCTGTGAAAGGCGAGCGGTGCTGTCCTGGGAGGTGCCCAGCCCCACACCCAGCTCATGGAGCCCGGCTATCGTATTCTGCAGAGGCGCTAAGCCCTTTCCATCTCCTCACGTGGCCCTTCACTGGGGTTAGAGGGTACTGGGAGGATCTTCAGTCCCGAACATTGCATTAAGAGAAGGGCGTTTGCCCGTCCCTCCTTTGTGGAACATTTTCTTCACGTTTTCAGTTGTGATAGGCCGCAGAGTGAGCGGTGGGGCTGTTAGCGTAAGGGGATAATTCTACAGACTGGGCCCGCTGTGCTGACCCCCACATGCTTTTTCCTAAAAGCAATTTACCTGCAGTCCTGCTTGACTTAAGTCAATAGGATATATTACATTCCTCAGTCAATAACCTGTTATCTGCGGGAGAAATGCAGGCCGGAAATGCTGATAAGAACACATTACCCTGAAAGCTTGGGTGTGCTTTTGTGACCCTTACACAGACCAACCCCAGAACTTAGGGAGATAAGGATAATTACCCCTAGCCATAAAATCTGATAAAACAAGTTCCAATTAGAACCCGTTAGCACTGGTCAAAGTGACTCAGAAATGCTCTGGATTTTTACCATACTCAGTGGGGTCTTGGAAACCAGATATAATCTTCCCGTCAGTCGAATGTAAGAGGTGAATCTGGGCAGGTTCTCTGGAAGCATCTCTTAGGCCCCCAGTAGAACCTGAAGGCAGGAGGGGCACCCTGTTTTCCTCTTCTCCGAGGACTCCTCTCTTCCTCCCCTTTTCCCCTTTCATATCCCTTCTAATAAATTGTCTAAGTCTCCTGACTTGCCTAGAATCCTCTCAAGCAAAAACACAAGAATCCTGGCGGAGACCTTGCTGCATTGCAGGCTTTGTGGGCAGATCTCCCCTGCAACAACAGCATTTGCCAAAACCACCCACCTGTGCTAGACCTAAACCAGGTTTCCATCAGGAACACAGGAAAGAACTTTTTTTTTTTTTTTGTACCAGAAATTGAACTCAGGGGCACTCAACCACTGAGCAACATCCCCAGCCCTATTTTGTGTTTTATGTAGAGACAGAGTGTCACTGAGTTGCTTAGTGCCTTGCTGTTGCTGAGGCTGGCTTTGAACATGTGATTCTCTTGTCTCAGCCTCCTAAAGTGCTGGGATTACAAACATGAGCCACCGTGCCCGGCTAGGGAAGAACTTTTCCTGATCCACAAAACCTTCCATGCTCCTGGGTGTTCTGCCAACTAGCATCCTACTCTCCTGCTTCTGTAGTCCAAGGAAATTAATCTTAACCTCAGACCCCTTACCTCCCCACACACAAAGCCTGGATGTGTGACTTAGGGACTAACCTATAAAGGAACAGGTGTCCCTGTGAGAGAATATGAGCAGAGTACTCTTCCAAACAAAACAAACAAATGTGTCTTGGGGGTCCAGATACCTAAGAGCTGGAGCAGGAAAGGATTCAGGTTTTCTAGGATTTTAGGAACCTTAGATGCAGCCTAGTGGGGAGGGGAAACAACAGCCTGTCCTGTGTTCTTCACTTCTCAGCATCTAGAAAAGTAGGGTTTCTATGTTCTAGGAGACCAGCTGCATTCCTGGCCTGAGCACCAGTCTCCACATGCTGCCCAGCAGTCCCTCTGGGAAGGGCAGTTGGCTGGGATGAACAGCTCAGTCCTGCCCATCTCTTGTCGCCACTTCTGTGCTGGCTGGGACCACACTGCTTGTGTCTGCTGCTCTCTTCTCCCTGTCCATCAGCACAAGTGATGATTGGTGTGTCTACTATAGGAAAGATACTTACAGAATACACCAACACAAACTTCCTAAACTCTACCGTTCATTTTTTAGTTTGGGCAAATTATAGGCATTGGTGTCTATCTGTGAAGGTCTTACTTTCACATTTTTCTGAGGAGAGAATAGTGACAAGAATAGTGAGTGGTCAGCAATCCGAAGCGATGGGTCCCAACAAGTCTTGTTCAAATGCCAGAAACACCTGGAGGCTAATCCGCAGACATGCTCCTGAGCACCATCATGGGCAGTTTCAAGTATAAACAGTCTTGAGGCTCACCTGTGGGAACACCACCAGCCAACTCCCTCGTCTCATGCGGGAAAATGGAAGGTGGGTTGTTAGTGCAAAAGGACTGGGCTGGACGCAAATTGTATGGATAAGCTCGGCACAGCTTTTATTAAGAACAGAGTGATGGGGCTGGGATTGTGGCTCAGCGGTAGAGCGCTTGCCTTGCATGCGTGAGGCCCTGGGTTCGATCCTCAGCACCACATACAAAGCAATAAAATAAAGACACTGTGTCCATCTACAACTAAAAAATATTAAAAAAAAAAAAAAAAAAAAAGAACAGAGTGATGCCTCTGATGGACCCATTTTCTTGGTGGAAAATGAGCCACCAGACAAAGGAGGGGTTTGGGCTATATAGGTTACACTAGGAGGTGAGCATGTCAGTTTGGGCTATCTTTACTGGACCAGATGGAGGGTGTGGGGTCAGTTTTAGGGTGGAATCAATGCTTTGGCCTCTTCCCAGAAACTGTCATATCTCCTTTCTGGCAAGGAAGTGTTCCTCCCTGGGAAGGACAGTATTTTCCTCATCACTTCTCCATAGGCCACATTATTTTGGGGTTTGTCTTTTTCCATATCCAACAGGAGTGAACTCAGATGAAGGATGGGAAGGCAGTAGCCTTGGTGCTGTTTTCAATGCATGGGTAACAGATTTTGCTCCATGCTCTGCCCAGAACCATTAATAAGCTCCCAAGCTGGCACACCATAATGGAGTTTTCTGCTATGGCAGAAGTTCTCTCTCTTCTCACTTAAATAAGTCCTGCTCCATTTACTCTTCCCTTCCATGATTGTGGATTTTTTTTTTTTTTTTTTTTTTTTTTTTTTTTGCTACTGGAGATTGCACTCAGGGGCACTTGACCACCGAGCCACATCCCCAGCCCTGAGGCTGGCTTTGAACTCACGATTCTCCTGTCTCAGCCTCCCTTAGTGCTGGGATTACAGGCTCGCACCACCGCGCCCAACTTGATTGTGGATTTTATTCTTCAAAATTTGTGAAACAAGAACCTAGAATGACATTGGTGAAGTGGGGAATCTAGTCTCATCTCCAGACTCTGGTTTCAATAGGATTCCTCTCTACTGGACATTTCTGGCCTGTGAACACAGCCTGAGGCTTCTAATGAAGCGAGGCATGTGCCTATGCTTATTAGCCTCCCGTAAAGGTAATCATGATTAACTTGACTTCTTCAAGTCAACACTTCAGACAATGGGTAAACACCTGTCACAGACAGAGAAGAGAGATAAGGAGAGCAGATTTGCCCATGGCCTGCCTCCCAGCAACCGGGTTGCTCCTTGGGTTCTTGGTGTCCAGTGCACAGATGTGACTCACTCAAAGTCTTGCTTTGTCTGAGAGACTTGCTACTAAAGTGTTCTTGTTACTGAAAGCTCCATCCTTGTCCCCAAGGCCAATTCAATAAGGAGGACACAGTTTTGAGAAAAAGGAAAAAGAAGGTTCATCATGGAAGAAGAGCTGTTTCTGGAGAAGATCCAAGGGGTTCAGAGGGGAGAAGGACTCAACTCAGGACCAGTGGGGTTCTTAGCATACGTGATGTAAAATAATTTTATATGAGAGACAAAAGCATAGACAGCTTTATTTAGGAAGGTGGATACACATTCAAGGGAGAATGCAGGCTATCTCCTGAGTGAAAAGCCTGCCTTGGGCTGGGGGTCCAGTATTTCAAGAAGGCTGTATCAGGGGCAGGACTAGAGGTGGACCCAGGGTGGAGCTGCACAATTTCATGCCAGTTTTCCTGGGCTTGCATATTTCCTTCGTTTTACAAGGGCATGGGCAAGGTTTATAACTGTGTTTTCTGCCTCTCGATGGCTCGAGGGTGTTTCCTTTAAGATTCCATATTTCTGGGGCTGAGATTGTAGCTCAGCGGTAGAGCGCTTGCCTCGCATGCGTGAGGCCCTGGGTTCGATCCTCAGCACCACATACAAAGAAATAAAATAAAGACATTGTGTCCATCCACAACTAAAAAAATATTAAAAAAAAAAAGATTCCATATTTCTCTCTCCTTATCCTAAATCATCTCACTGGTCTTCTAGCAGGTCTGAGTAAAACTGCGGAGTCACCTCTCCTTCCAGGGCCTACTGTGCCTCCCTCATCTTGTATCTTTATCTTAAAAAGCACATCTGACCAGATCACTGGCACAGCCCCTGGGAACTGTGTGAGGCTCACTCCCAGCCCCTCCCATGCAGGACCACTGTCCAGACTGGGCTGCTCACTTTCAGCCTTGTCCTGGCTCTGACCAGGGAGCTCTGGTCACTGGCTTCCCTCTTTCCCTCGTGCTTGCTGAGGGCTCTCCACCATTGTGCACAGTTCTGCAGAGACCCCTGGAGTAGGCTCCTGGCACATCCACAAATAAGCTTTTCTGCACAACTCTGGGAACCTGTAGCCATCTCCTGCAGCCTGGGGCTCAGGGCAGAGTTAGAGCAGCACAGGGAATGGGCCATAGAGGCTGGTAGGAGGTGCCTCTGAACTCCCCAGAGGAGCTGCACTGACCCTTCCCCCAGCAGGTATCTGGGGCAGGGTGCCCTTTAAGGATGCCCTCAGTGTACCATGTGCACCAGATCCCAGTTGTGGGACATTGTGATGGAGGTGGAGCTGACCCCGGGAGGCCAGCAAGAAAGTGTTCATTCCAATTCTATGACCACCTGCTACAGACAGGCAGGATTGTTTAATAAATAAAATCTTGTATTTTTGCCATTCTGAGGCAGGAAAAGATTCCTGTTACTTCTGTTGTCTGAAGTCTTGAAACACCTAGGCCTTGCCTTAAGGATGGGACCAAAACTGTGCTGATCAGTGCTTTGCCAGTCCAGTCAGGCAGGGGCTTCTGATCACTCTCTGGGTAGGACTAGAAACTAACTGATGTACACAAACATGCCTGGCTAAAGCCTGGGGACGTACAGAGGAAGGAAGCGACCAGACTGGCAAGGAACAAAGGACTGCTGCTGCTCCAGGTGGGCCTTGTGAGCCATGGGGTTTCCAGGCGCCCTGTGGCCCCACTCTGGGGGCTACAAGGGCAAGGAAGAGGACCACTGTGGCTGGCAGGGCTCTCAGACCCATTCTTAGGTCAGAGCCCAGGTGCGACCAGATGCGGCACCCTCACCTATGAATCTGCAGAAGAGCCTGCATGGGGAGCTATGTGTGCAGAGCCCAGCAGGTCTGTGTGAAGGACTGGGCCTCAGCTACATAGGGCCCTGAACTGGCAGCCTCTGTGGTAGCAGGGGAAAATTCCTGGAGAAGGTCCTGTCTTGGCCAAGTGAACAGGTTGTGTTTAGAAAGCAGGCTCATAGACACATTTCCAAAAGTCCCCATGTGTGCACCTGAGTGTGGCCTGCCCACCCAGGGCACCTTGCCTATGTACCTTCAGAGTGGCCCCACCCTCTGCAGGCATCACAGTGTTGTTTTATGGATGTGTAACTTAAGTCATTGACCAGCAGAGAAGAAGCTGTTACCTGTGTCCTTGGAGTCTTCTCCTTCCTTCCTGACCTAAGTGGAAAGTCCCCACTGCTGAGCGCAAGCCTTGAAACCTGCTAGTGCAACCTTCCTTCAGCATTTGCTTCACAGGCTTTGGAGCTTCAGTGTCTAGTGCTTGCATGTCTTGTCACATTTGCTGACTGAGTGTCACACATGCTGTCCTTTTCCTCTCAACACTTTCCACTTAGATCTACTCTGTATGATGTTAGGGTGACCACTCTGGCTCTTTCAGCTGCTGTTTGATGGAATATCTTTTTTATTCATTTCACTTTCACCCTATTTGTGTCTTGGATCTAAAGAGAGTAGCATATAGCTTGATCATGTTTTTAAAATACCCTATCAGTCTTTATGCTTTAATGGATGAATTTAATACATTTACATTTAATGTGATTACTGATACAAAGAACTCCTGCGATTTTGCTTTTTGTTTTCTATATTTCCTTTGTTTTTACTCCTTAAATGCCCCAATATTGCCTTATTTTGGGTTTGACTGATTTTGATTTCCTTTTCATATCCCGTTTTGTATATTTTAAGTTATCTTCCTAATGGTTACTATGGGGACTAGAGTTAAATCCTAAATTTATATCAATCTAGTTTGAATCAATACAAACTTAGCTTCAATAGCACTCATTAAATCTGTCCTTCTATATCATTTGATTAATTGCATCTTTGTGTGTGTCCATTAACATAGATTTATAATTATTGTTTTTTACACCTACCTCTTAAATCACACACATCAGTTACAACCCAACAGCACAACACAGTAACACTGTTGGTTTTTTGTTTTTTTTTTTTGTACCGGGGATTAAACTCAGGGGTACTTGACTACTGAGCCACATCCCCAGCCCTATTTTGTGTTTTATGTAGAGACAGGGTCTCACTGAGTTGCTTAGTACCTCTCTGTTGCTGAGGCTGGCTTTGAACTCACAATTCTCCTGTCTCAGCTTCCCAAAGTGCTGGAATTACAGGCGTGTGCCACCGTGCCTGGGTAACACTTTTTTTAGGTACTTACCTTTACTGGAGATCTTTATTTCTTTGTATTGCTCTGATTTATTATGCAGGTTTCTTTCATTTTACTCTGGGTTTTCTTTAGCATTTCTTGTAGCCAAGTCTCCTTGTGATGAATTCTTTTATCCTTTGTTTATCTGGCAATGTCATAACTTCTCTTTTATTCTTTTTTTTTTTTTTTTTTTTTGGTACTGGGGATTGAACTCAGGGGCACTCGACCACTGAGCCACATCCCCAGCCCTATTTTGTGTTTTTTATGTAGAGACAGGGTCTCACTGAGTTGCTTAATACCTTGCCATTGCTGAGGCTGGCTTTGAACTTGCGATTGTCCTGTCTCAGCCTCCCTAAGTGCTGGGATTACAGGCTTGAGCCACTGCACCCAGTTTCTTTTATTCTTATATAACTTTTTTTCCCTTGCAATAATTTAAACATACCATTCTATTGCCTTCTGACCTTCATGCTTTCTAACAAGGAAAAGGCTATTAATCTTGTTGAAGATTGCTTGTATGTTACAAGTTGCTTCTCTCTTGCTGTTCTCAGCCTTAATTTTGGCTTTTCTGCAGGTGTGTAGTGCTGGGGGCCAAGCTCAGAGCCCATGCATGCTAGGCAAGAGCTCCACCACTGAGTTGCATTCTTGGCCCTTTTTTATTTCAAGATAGGGTCTCCTAAAGTTGCCCAGGCTGGCCTTTACTTGTAATGTTCCTGCCTCAGGCTCCCAAGTAGCTGTGATTACAGGTGTGTGCCAACATGTCCAGTTTATTATTGGCTTTTGAAAGTTGGTTATAATGTGTCTCATTGTGGGTTTCTGAATTTATCCTTTTCAGAGATTTTTTGACTTTCTTAGATGTGTAGATTCATATCTTTTTTTTTTTGCATTTGTGAAGTTTGGGGTCATTATTTCTTCAAATCTTCTTCTTCTCTTCTTTTTTTTTTTTTTTTTTTTTTTTTTGGTGATACTGGGGATTGAACCCAGGGCCTTGTGCATACGAGGCAAGCTCTACCAACTAAGCTATATCCCCAACCCCTCTCTCTTCTTCTTCATGATGTACACTGATGGTGTCATGTAAGTTCCTTACTCTGTTTATTTTTATTTAGTTTTTTTCCTTCTGCTCTTCAGACTGGGTAATTTCAATTGTGACATATTCCAGTGTGTGGCTCCTTTTGTCTGTCTGCTCAAATCTGCTGCTGGGCCTTTAGTGAATATTTCATTCACCTGTTATACATTTCCACTCCAGAGTTTCTATTTTGTTCTTTTTAAAATTTCTGTCTCTGTATCAATAGTTTTGCAGTTTATGAGTCATTCTCTTGGTTGTCCTTAGTTCTTGTCCATGGTTTCCTTCAGCTTCTTTAGCACATTTAATACAAGTATTCTAAAGTCTTTGTCTAGTAAGTCCGATGTCTTGGTTTCCTCAGAAATGTTTATTGTTGATTTCATATTTTCTTCTGTAAATGGATCATAGTTTCCTATTTATGTGCTTTGTAAATTTTTATTAATAAGTGGAAAATTTGGATATTGTGTTCTGGTAGCTCTGAAAATAATATGTGCCCCTTTCTCAGGGATTGGGGGAGTTTCTTGTCCAGAGGTGCGGTTGGGGGAGTTTCTTGTTGGTGGTGACATCTCAAGGACATCTCCAGATCACATGGTAAGCCATAAAACAGTCTTCAGTGAGTTTTAAAAAACTGAAATCATACAAAACATTTCTTCCAGTCACAATGAATGAAACTAGAAGTGAATAAAAAAAGAAAACTGGAAATTCATAAACAAATGAAGATTAAACAGCACATTTTTTTTTGTACCAGAGATTGAATGTAGGTGCACTTGACCTCTGAGCCACATCTCCAGCCCTATATATTTTTAAAAAATTTTTTTTAGTTGTTGATGGATCTTTATTTTATTCATTTATTATTTTTTATATGTGGTGCTGAGGATCGAACCCAGTGCCTCAGGCATGCTAGGCAAGTGCTCTACCACTGAGCTATAGCCCCAGCCCCCAGCCCTATTTTGTATGTTATTTAGAGACAGTCTCACTGAGTTTCTTAGCACCTTGTTTTTGCTAAGGCTGGCTTTTAACTTGTGATTCTCCTGCCTCAACCTCCTGAGCTGCTGGGATTACAGGTGTGAACCACCGCACCGAGCTAGATAGCACACTTTTTAAAAGAATAATGGTCACAGAAGAAATCATTAAGCAACCTTGAAAATATTTTGGAATGACTGAAGACAAAACTATAGCATGCCAAAACTTACGGGATGTAGTGAAGGTAGTGCTCAGAAGGGAAGTTATATGGGTAAATGCTATATTAAAAAAGAAGGAAGCTCTCACATGAACAACTTAACTTTATATCTTATGAATTAGAAAGAGAAGAGCAAGCTAATCCCCAGGCCAAAAGAAGGAAGTAATTAAAATTAGGCGGAAATAAATGGAATTGAGGGTAGGAAAACAATAGAATCAAGGAAAAGTGAAACTGAGTTTTTTGAGATCAACACAATTGACAAGTCTTTACCTAGACCAACTAAGAAAAAAGAAGAGAAGGTGCACAAACGGAAATCAGATATCAAAGAAGGGACACTACTACTGACCTGACAGAAGTTAAAAGCATTTGGGGAGATTGTTATGAACAATTGTATGCCAACACATTAGATGATGTAGAAATTCACAACTCTGAGAAACACACAAATTATCAATACTGATTCAACAGACAATCTCAATAGAACCCATAACAAGTAGAGATTGAATCACTTATCAAAAACTTCTCCCAGCCAGGCGCTGAGGTGCACGCCTGTAATCCTAGCACTTTGGGAGGCTGAGACAGGAGGATGGCGAGTTCAAAGCCATCCTCAGCAACAGCGAGGCACTAAGCAACTCAGTGAGACCCTGTCTCTACATAAAACACAATAGGGCTGGGGATGTGGCTCAGTGATCGAGTGCCCCTGAATTCAATCAATGGTACCAAAAAATAAACAAACAAACAAACAAAACCCCAAAAACAAAAAACAAACTTCTCCCAGAAGAAACGCCCAGGACCAGATGGCTTCTCTGATAAAGTCAATGAAATTGTTTGAGAAGACATAGTATGAATCCCACCGAACTATTCCAAGAACACAAGAAGAGGGAGCCCTTGCTAATGTATTCCATGAGGCCAACACCGTGTAAGACCAACAGCATCACCACAGATAAAGCCACAGACCCACACCACCCACTGAGTGGAGTGTCAGCTTCCTGGGCTTGCAGTAAGGGAGTGCTACAAACAGGCAGCTGAAGACAGCAGGAGAATCCTGGAGCCACAACGCTGAGGTCAGAGTGCTGCCAGGGCTTTGCAGCCCTGGCATGGGTCTGCAAGGAGTCTGTCTTTGGAGCCTTTCATAGTTTTCCCAGAAGCTCTGGAGCTCCCTGGCTTGTTCTGCTTCATTCCTTCCTCTTCATACCATGGTCTTCTTGTGTGTCTGTCTTCTTAGAACTGTGTTCTTACAGGGACACCAGTCGTATTGGTATAGAGCTTCCCGAACTCCATTATTAAGCAAGATATAGAAATAAAAAACATCTGGGGCTGGGATTGTGGCTCAGTGGTAGAGTGCTTGCCTCGCATGCATGAAACACTGGGTTCGAGCCTCAGCACCACATAAAAATTAATAAATAAAGATATTATGTCCATCTACAACTAAAAAAAATAAAAAAATTAAAAAAAGAAATAAAAAACATCTGAATTGGAAATGAAGAAGCAAACTACCTCTGTTTTCGGTTGGTTCTACATATAGAAAATCAGAGAATTCACACAAAACTGCTAAAGCTAATAAACAAAATTAGCAATTAGTACATGATTGCCATATAAAGAAATAAACGATTTTTTTTTTTTGAGTACTGGAGGTGGAGCTCAAGTGTGCTGTACCAACGAGCTACACTCTCAATACTTTCGATTCCAGGATAGGGTCACCCTAAGTTGAAAACTGCCCACTTGATGCTCCTGAGCAGGAGGGATTACACGTTTGTGCCACTTTTGGACACAATCTATTTCTTTTTTCTATACCGGGGATTGAACTCAGGAGCATTTGACCACTGAGCCACATCTCCAGCCCTATTTTGTATGTTATTTAGAGACAGGGTCTCACTGAGTTGCTTAGCACCTTGCTTTTGCTGAGGCTGGGTTTGAACTGGTGATCCTCCTGCCTCAGCCTGCGGAGCTGCTGGGATTACAGGTGTGCGCCACCGCGCCAGGCCACATTCTATTTCTAATAATATTATTGATGAAGAGGACTTAGAGACAAACCCAAGGAGGTGAAAATACTGAGAACTACAGAGTGCTGCTTCAATAAATAGAGATCCCATGTTTATGGATTGGGAGACAATGTATTTAAGATGGCACAGCCACCTCAATACCACTTGACAACCACCAGGGTAGTAAAAACAATGACAGCCAGGTAAACACAGTGGGCGACACTGGAAGCAGAGAGAGAGCGAGCCAGCGATGGCCAGGAAGAGAGGGGAGGAAGGGAGATTGCAGGCCCTGTCCAGAAGGAGGAGCAGGGGAGATGGGCCCCGCCCAGAGGGAAAAAAGGTCGGGGGGGGAGGTGGTCCCCGCCCAGGGGGGGAGGAGGGGAGCTGGGCCCCGCCCAGGGGAGGAGCAGGGGAGCGGCTCCCTCTTCAGAGTGAGGAAGAGGGGAGCTGGGCCCCGCCCAGGGGGAGGAGCAAGGGCGCTAGGACCCGCCCAGAGGGAGGAAGAGGGGAGCTGGGGCCCGCCCAGGAGGAAGAGGAAGGGAAACGGGGCCCCGCCCAGGGGGAGGAGGAGGAGAGATTGGAGGGCTCGGTCCAGGGGGAGGAGGAGGGGAGCCAGGCCCTGCCCAGGGGGAGGAGGAAGGAGCCTGGGCCCCGCCCAGGGGGAAGAGGAGGAGAGATTGGAGGGCCAGGTCCAGGGATAGGGTCTAGCGAGGTGGGGAGGAGTAGGCGGCTCTATTCGGGGTGCTGGGAAATTGAACTCTTCGGGTTGCTGGTGGAACGTGACTAGTGCAGCTACTGTCACTTTGCCAGCTCCTCAAAGAGTGAAACATAATTTCTACATGATCCAGCGGTTTCACCCCCACCCTCACACAGACTTGACCTTCAACCCAGGTTTGGATTGTAGTTTCATTTATATGCAGATTTTTTGTAGATTTGGCACAATTTTATAAAAGATTACAAAGTCTACAAATGTCAAAAAAATAGTGGGTACATCATTTATGCTTAGTATATATGTAGATGGAAGTCCATTTCATCTCTTAGTACCATAAAGCATACACAAATCTATTATAAAAATTAAAATTTATCAAAACTTGCAGAGACTGTTCCACAGTGCCATCTGCAGCCTGCAGGTAAGTTAACTGCAGTATTGGTATGACGCATGCAGTTAACTGCAGTATACTACACTACTGTGAAGATTTTGGGGAACCCTCTGTTGCCAGAGTGCCTATGAATCACCAGTGTGTTTCACCATCATGGCCGGCAGCAGCTGGTCCCCAGCAAGTTGCACCCAGCAAAATGGATCTCAGTTCTCACTGAACACAACACATAAACATGAATACCTGCCGGGTGTGGTGGCTTACGCTTGTAACCCCAGCACTTAGGGAGGCTGAGACAGGAGGATCACAAGTTCAAAGCCAGCCTCAGCAATGGGGAGGCGCTAAGAAACTCAGTGGAACACAAAATAGGGCTGGGGATGTGGCTCAGTGGTCGAGTGCTCCTGAGTTCAATCCCCGGTACCAAAAAACAAAAAAACAAAACCATGAATACATGTGGACTGGGTGTTCAGATGTGTGTAGGCTTCTGGTAACAGCAGGCTGGAAGTACCTAACCTCTGAGGAATTAAAAGTTACATGTGGAGTTGCAAGGGGACTGTGAATGAAGAGAAGATTCCAAAGAGCCCCAAGCAGCCATGCCACCAGCCCAGTCACCATGTCTCCATCACATTCTGCCAGTCACCATCACCCATGCCTGTCACCGTTGTCCCCAACATACTCCAACATCACTACTGCACCCCAGGTGTCACCACCACGTCAATTGTCATCAACCATCATACATGCCAGTCACCATGACACCCTGGTCACTGTCACACCCTGCCCATCACTGTTGGACCCCGGTGTCACCATCACCATCACACATCAGCCATGGCCATCCCTGCCACTGGGAGCATGGAGGCCCAGAGCCCACAGCTGTGTGCTTGGCATAGCTCCACCCAGCCCCAGCCCAGACAGCAGCACAGGACTTAAAACTGACCTGTATTTGCTGGAGTCATCTCCTCTCGCTCGTTTCCTGTCTGAAGTTGTAGGGAAATAGTAAGTGTTGGGAGGGTGGCTGGGAGGCCTCCTATTGGCAGCACCTGCCAGATGATCAGATAATCAGAAGTAAACTTTTGGGAACAGTAAAATGGTTCAAAGCATGAGATAGACATGGTTCCATCAACAGGAAGACACCAAGGAGGATGTATCTACACACAGACGGCCATGAAAAGGAGCCACAGAGACTCTGTGAAGCACAGAAGATAGAGACACTGGGCAGCGTGGTGGTGAAGGAGAAGAGGGTTTGAGGAAGCCAATGAGTCGGTTCCAGGGAGTAAATATGCAGTGGACATAATCATCGTAGATGCTACCCATGAGATAGGGGTCCCCACAAAATCACTGGCAGGACCGCAGGAACAGAGAGAGTGGGATGAGGAGCACCTGGTGCGTGCCTAGGGAGAGGCCCAGACGCCACCTTGATGCAGGTCGACATTTCCACGGTACTGTGTGCAGCACCCCAGTGCTCAACCATAGTCTTTCAAGGCCCCTGTATAGGAGCAATTAAGATGCCAATTAAGTGCAGGAGGGCCAGGGAGACCTCCCATGATGGGCGCTGATGGGGTGCAGGAGGGCCAGGGAGACCTCCCATGATGGGCGCTGGCGGGGTGCAGGAGGGCCAGGGAGACCTCCCATGATGGGCGCTGGCGGGGTGCAGGAGGGTTAGGGAGACCTCCCAAGATGGGCGCTGGCGGGGTGCAGGAGGGCCAGGGAGACCTCCCTTGATGGGTGCCGGCGGGGTGTGTAGGGCCAGGAGACCTCCCATGATGGGCGCTGGCGGGGTGTGTAGGGCCAGGGAGACCTGTGCAGGGTGCTGGCAGGGTGCAGGAGGACTAGGGAGACCTCCCGCCCATGGTGCTGTGTGAATTGTATGAGAGGGCAGGAGGAACACTTGGTTACCCTATACCGGATGTCTTTTGTAGAGATTGTTGAGGGAGTGAGTGGGAAGTATACAGATTTTTCAGTCAGTGGATGGAAGAACACCTTGTTCCTTCACATGTCTGATGTCTTCTGTGTATCCTGCAGAATGTAAAGACAGGAAGAACAGAATCTGCTGAATGAGAGGACAGGAAGTTCACATGTTCTTGATCAAGCAGGAGGAAGAACACTTCGGTTCCCTCTACGTTGTCACAATATGACTCTGGTCACTGTTAAAACAAAAAAGAATTCTCACTTTTACCAGGATCTGCATCCACTGTGGACATTTGAAATTTTTGGTGCACTCCTGCCCTTTGGAAAAGTGATATTCTAAAATCCAAGGCACCAGGGATGTTAAAGTTAGCACTCTAGAAGATCCTGTGCCACGTTTCCTGTTTTATCAACGTTTTATCGACGTTTCCTGTTTCAGCTAAAACCCCAAAGACCAACCTGTTGGTCTGGGAGTGTGGCTCAGTAAGTACAGTGCTTGCCTGGCATGTGGCACTGCACACCATACATACCCGCACCACACCCACACATATACACTAACCCTCTTAGTGTACAGAGGGACTCTTAGTGCACAGAGGCAACTTGGCCATTTGGCCCTGATTTAGAGTGAGAAGATGGAAGCTCATGTTGTTCCCCCTCAGTACAACTCTGGCACCTTCAGAAAGCTCTTGGTGGACTCAGCTACATCTCAGTGGAACTACTACTTATCATGCTATGGAGAAACTGTATCTGAAGTTAATATTGGGCGGAAAACTACAAAATCTGTTGAGGTGAGCCGGGCATGGTGGCTCACGCTTGTAATCCCAGCACTTTGGGAGGCTGAGACAAGAGAATCGCGAGTTCAAAGCCAGCTTCAGCAATGGCGAGGCGCTAAGCAACTCAGTGAGACCCTGTCTCTACATAAAACACAAAATAGGGCTGGGGATGTGGCTCAGTGGTCGAGTACCCCTGAATTCAATCCCCAGTACAAAAAAAAAAAAAAAAAAAAATCTGAGCCGGGCGCAGTGGCTCAAGCCTGTAATCCCAGCACTTAGGGAGGCTGAGACAAGAGAATCGTGAGTTCAAAGCCAGCCTTAGCAATGGCGAGGCGCTAAGCACCTCACTGAGACCCCTACATAAAATACAAAATAGGTCTGGGGATGTGGCTCAGTGGTTGAGTGCCCCTGAGTTCAATCCCCCGTACCAAAAAAAAAAAAAAAAAAAAAAATCTGTTGAGGTGATTTTCAGGTCCATAATGCAATCAGGGAGAAATCACAAAAGTCGACCCTGGTGGGAGTGAGCCTCAAGAGTCCTTGTATACCTTTGGAGAATTCCTTCCATGGGGTCTGAGCACACTGTAGTGCATGTGTGCATGTGTATCTGTTTGTCTGTCTCCAGGATGCATTGAAGCACTTTCTTGTCCAGAGCTTCAGCTCTTACAGCTACTTCATATTTCCTACCTGGACACTCCACTTTTCATATCCAGTGAAGAAGGAACACACTTCCTTCTTCAGAACTGTTACCTCTTATTCAGAAACCACAGTGCCTTTACCCCATGAATTCTGGGAAGCTTGAAAGAACATATGGCATCTTTAAATCCAAAGTAGGAAAATTGGCAGAAACTCTTGTGTTCCTTTGGCCAAAAGTACTCCTCTTAGCCCCTGTGGATGCAAGGTTCTCTCCTGTAAGGACATACTAGCTACCTTATGAAATGGGGTAATGGACTGAATGTTTCCCCCTAAAATTCACATCAAAATGCTTCCCCCTCCACACATAAAGGTATAAGAGTAAGGTCTTTTGGAGGTAATCAGGTTGGGAGGGTGCAACCTCCATACACGTGATCAGTGCTTTTGTCCCACAGGCCTGTAGGAGACCCATCAACCCCTCTATTATGGGGGGAGGATATAGTGAGAGGGCAGCTTTTCATGAGGAAGTGGGCTGTCACCACACACCAAATCTACCAGCGCCTTGATCTTGGACTTCCAGCCTCCAGAACTGTGGGAATAAATTTCTTTTTATCAGCCACCCAGTGTATACATTTTGCTACAATGGCCTGAATAGACTAAGGCTACTTGTAATGGGATGATCTATGCATTTAGGGATTTCATCTCTGATACTAGATTCTACCTTACTTCATACAGACTGGCAAAATTTTGCCAGGGACTCATGTATTATACCAGGCCCTATACCAACAGCAGTTTTCTTCACACAGCACTTTCCTGAGCAGCCAAACCTGGGGACCTGTGTCTGTTGGGAGAGACAAGAGGAAATCTCTTGGGAAATCTGTTCTCAGATTTCACTGGAACAAATATAGCTAAAGAAGAACCTCCCAGGGAGGTTCTTTATTAGGGACTCTCATACTTCAGAGTCAGAAGAGCCCAACTTAGGAAGTGGACAGATGACCCAAGTCTTAGGAGCAAGCTCATGTAGAAGAGAGCTTCTGCTCAAGACATTGGGCCAAGAATCTTGAATTTCCTGTTTTGCTTGTGGTCTGTTTCCTATAATTATTATTCTGATTGTCTGTGGGCCCCTGGTTGTGGTCCACTCTTAACAACCCCCTTTTCTATCTTGTGCTCTTTGTGATATTTGTTAGGTCAGAAAACTACCACATTTTGGCATGCTTTTTTTTGGTGTGCATGGTAGTTGTAAAGATTTTCCTAGAAGAGAGCCCAGCAGAACTTGGCCATTAGTGGCTGAACAGAAACCAGGCCAGGTGACAGGGCAGGAGTTCCATGAGCTATGAATGTAGTGTTTCAGGGAGCAGGAGAGAGCTGAGGACTGGACAGTTCTGTAAAATTTCCTGCCATGCTGACCAGTGGGGCTTGATCCTGCAGGTATTTGGAATGAAGGCGAGAAGGGTCTGATGTTGTCAGATTACTAAATGACTGGCTAGGAAATGTGCTGGGTCAAGCTGGAGGTTAGGTCGGAGGTGACCAGCCTGCACACAGTGCAGATGAGGAAACAGACTTGAGGAACCCTTGGGATGTGACCTAGGAAACTGGAGCTGGGATAGCACATGGCTTGCTGTGAGGCTACCGAGGAGGGCAACTTGGAGCATTGTGAATCTAAGGTGCCTGTGGAACACTCAAGTGGAGCTGCCTAATTGTCAGCCAGAAAAAATAAACTGAAACATGGGAAAGAGTTGGAGATATTGATTTGGTTCAAGTGATGAGGTTTGTGATTGAGATCAGCAGGGGAGGATATGCAGAATAAAAATGCAAAGCGTGGGATTTCCAATACCTAGTATCATGCCTGACAGCAGTCAGTGGACAGTGAACATGTGCTGAATGAAGAAGGAAAGCAGGCTGAACCTGAGGACACCGACATTCAAGGATAGGTGAGGAAGGCATGAAAACAAAGAGAGGCTGCGGGAGATGAGAGGAGTGGGGAGTTGAGGAGGAAGGGCTTAGGAAAGCGGGAGTGCACAGGCAGTCACAGTGGAAAGACAGGGCACAAAGCTGAGATGAACTTGTTCTTGGGTTCAACAGTTTGGAGGTCACTGCTGACCAAGCAGTTTCTGCAGAGTGGTGGGGCAAGAGATGAGGCTGAGGAGTGAAGGGGACATGAGATGGACTGTCCTAGATTCAAAGAACTGTCTGCCAAGGCTGGTGGCTGGTTCATCGCCCACCTGTGCCTGAATCCTGTTTGCCTTGCCCTCTGCTGAGCAGGGAAAGGAAGAAAGGAGGTGAGGCCTTCCAGAGCATCTAGGACCAGAGGCATCATTCATACTTTCTATCTCCCACGTTCTCAAGGAGAGCACACAGGAACAGCACACCTACTTACCACTGTGATTCACAATCAAATCAAGGTATAAACAAATAGGACAAACTCTCCTCAATCATGACTTATCCTCCTGAAGGAAATTAAAGCAAATTGTGGTCAAGTGGCATCAGCCCACCATTTAACACAAATTAATTGATGTGGACATTAATTGTGTGTCTAGTGTGTGTCTAGTCACTGGGCTAAATTGAGCAGAGGACACCAGTAGAGAGAAAAGCTGCAATTCGGGGAGCACAGATGATACACAAGGAGGCTCTGGACAGGGCTGGAGAGATCCAGGCATGAGCAGGTGATGGGCAGCATTGGGCTAGATAGAGTCTGATAGTTCTCTGAACCTAAACAAAACCTGATGGTTGTCAGTAAACAAGTGCGTACATAGGGCCAGGAGGTCAAGGGAGCCCAAATCTCGGTGTGGTTTTCCGGAAGGAGATGTGGCCTTCTGTGGAAAAGGAGATGGGGCAAGGCAGATGCTGTCGGCAGTCGCCAGACCTAGACCGCTCTGGAATGGTCTTGAGGCACTGGGATAGAACAGGGGCACTGATAAAAGATGTGCCGTCAAGCATTTTAAAAGTAGGTGTTTGGGTTTGCCCTTCTCCGTTAGGTCCGCCTCCCACTCTCATTGCCCTCTGGTGCAGAGCCACAAGAGGGGCAGTCCACGCGAGGGTCTTGGTAACTGAACGAAGGAGACCCAGAACCACTTGGAGAGCTCGTACTCCACATGTTTGTTCAACGATAAAAATTCTATTATTACACAACTTAAAAAAATCTGGTCCAAAGTGAACTTTTTTTAAGGGTTTATAGAAATGCATACAATTAACCCTCTTCTTACACATGTAGTAAATGTATCTTAAAAATCATAATTCTCAAGAAGAGGTGTGACATAATTTTTCTTAGAAAAGTATGAAGTTAGGAGGCCCTAACCCGACGTTCACCAAGATATGTCAATCAAGGACACACTTGTCCAAGTTCTGAGAGCCAAAGTCCTATTCTCCAATGGCAAGGCGGTATTCTCACAGCTGGTTTCCTATTGGCCGAGGTGTGGGCGGGGCCACCCACTCCTGGGGCTGCCACTAGCCCCGCCCCCATTCCATGCAAATGAAGTCAAAGCTTTGGTGATACCACGCGATCGGTCACGTGGTCGATGACGCACTTTCCCCACCCCTTGATGACGTCATCACCAGCCAAAAGTCTCACGAGAGCTTGCTTAGTGGAGGTGGGAGGCTGCCAGGACCGTCCACTGGGCCAGGAGGGTCCAAAGTTGGGGGGCTAGTGCTCCCGTAGGCCCTAGTCCTCTCCAGAGCCTCGAGTGCTGCAGGACCCAGGGGCCCAAAGGGGCCCATGGGAAGGGTCCAAGGGCCCCCAAGCACAGTCTGCGCCCATTGGCTGGCCGTGCCGACATGCAAATGAGGCGACGTCATTTCCTGAGGCAGCTGAGCGCCATCTTCTCTTTCTGGCGCGCGGGAGGAGGGACGGGGCGCGGGGCGGGCGCGGGCGGGGGTCCCGCCGCGCGGGGCGGAGGACGCGGCGGCGCTGCGAGCGGCGGCGGGACGCGGCGCTCCTCGCGCCCGGCGGTAGGTATGGCCCGGCCCAGCCCGCGCGGCGACGCCCCCGGTCCGTTCCCCGCGGCCCGCCCCGCGGTCCGCCCCGCCGTCCACCCAGCCGTCAACCCGGCGGGCCGCCCGGCCGTCCCCACCGTCGTCCGCCACGCGTCCTCCCCGCCGCGGCGCCTCAGGACCTCGGGACGTTCGCAGTGCGCGACTCTCGGCCCCCGACGCGCCCTCCCGCCCCGCCCGCCGGTCACGTGGGAGCGGGGCCGCCCCGGGGCAGGGGGAGGGGCGGGGACAGGGACTCGGCGGAGGGGACAGCAGGGCAACGGGGACGCAGGACGGGGCGCGTGGGTCGGAGGAGACAGGGGGATGAAGACGAGGGGAACGGGAGGACGGAGCCCAGAGGGGAGTGGGAAAGGATTCAGGGGCGGCGTGGCAGGGTGCCCTCGGCGGCGGCCCACTGCGAGGCGCCGCCCTCCCCGCCGGCCGGCCCTGCCAGGCTTTCCCGCGGGAGGATCGAGGGGAGGTAGGGCAGGCTGTCCACACCTGAAGCGCCCCGTTTTCCAGGTCAACGCCTGTCCTTCACCGTTGATAGGTGTTGAAGATTGATAAGCACAGGCCGACTTTTTGAAATGAAACTTTGCATCCACCATTGCTGGTTGCCTTGAAATAGATTCCCTTTACAAAATTTCTACAAGCATTTGGCCTAGGAACATCAAAAATTGGAACTGCCAATTCAAGTTTGGCATTGTTGCAGAGCAATACATAATTACATATTTTAAATATCTTTGGTTTGTGCGGAAGACTTCTGAGTGCCATTAAAACTTTAAGAATGGTGATAACTACCTCAGGAGTTGAGGAGACTCGAGGAGTAGGGGAAGCTGGTATCTGCATCCTGCAGGTGGTACTGATGGAATGGTGCTGAAGGTTGTTGGAGGTGCACACGTTTTATTAAATGGGGTCTTAGAGTCTGGTAGGGCGTGTGGGTGAGAGAGGACCTGTGTAAGCAGTAGGAGTTGTGAAAAACTTGTTTGGCTCGTATGTGTGACTACCTAATGATATTACCTGGTAATGCCCATATTACTAGTGTTTTAATATTTTGGGTAAAGGTGGAACACTCTGAAGATGTTATTGAGTCCATGGTTCTTTAGCCAAAAAGTGACATCTGTAAAGGTTGGGTAGGAGCCGGGAGGAAAGCTTAGTGCAGGCCTGTAGAGATGGGAGGAGGGTGAGGGCTGGATCTTTGGTTATGGGGGATGATGGTAGTTCCGCAAGATGTTCAGTTGAAGAGAGCTTGGGATTTGGGGATACCTTTTAGAGTTTGAAGCCAAACTTGCAATGTGCAAACATCAATGGTAGACTCTTTCAGTGAACCCAGACCTTCTGGGTCTTGCTTTTCTGTATGGCACAAATATTTGTGTTTTTAAAGTTGGTTTAAAAGAAAGCCCTGTATCTTAATAGTTGGAACATTTTGTTTAGTTTTTTTGGAACTAGCCAAGTGCATACTACTCATTCATCCTAACAGCTGCCCACAAAGTAGACCACACTCCCTGTTTTACAAGGAGGTAGCTGAGGCCCCGGAGGGATTAAGTAATTTGCTAAGATCACACAGCTGATAAAGTGGTGGAGCGGACTTCCATGTAGATAGTTCCAACCCGGGCTGGGATTGTGCTCCCTCCCAAAACCAAGGCCTTTGAAACTGAAAAGTAAGCTGTCTTAAAAAGTGTTTCGACTTTCTTAGGGTCTGTATTTTCCCTAATGAACTATTCTTAAATGATCAGGATACCAAAAACAGCAAACGAACCCTTTGAATATCTCTTTGGGAAAAGTGTTTGTGTACATCACTGGGGTTTGTGGTGGTTCTATGTCTGCTGCTAACTGAGTTGAAGGCAAGTTGGGCTGGCTGCAGCAGCTGCTGGTAGTGCAGAGGTGAAGTGTAGGTCTCCCAAGCACTGGAGAGCAGGCAGGTTCCACAAGGTGGAGACCATTCATTTCTTTCCTAGCTTAATCAGTCCACTGGGCATTATGTATGGAATCTTACATTAGAACAGATAGAAAAAATTATGGGTAAAAGTCAGGAATCTTGAAAGACTTGCAGGAAGGCTAGAACCTTCTGTAATTAACCTGTTTTGTTTCATTGTTATTTTGTTTCCTTAAAGCCAGTGAACTGCTAAAACAAAACAAAAAACCTTTCTGTTCTCCATTAAAATAAAAAAGGGATCTGTGTGCTTGTCTTTTTGGGGACCATACTATCAATGGTGAGGGAGTAGGGGCATTTACATTTAGGAAATTGGAGAAAAAGCAGACTGACAGTTCCTAAGCATGACAAATAACTGCAGAACCTGATGAGACCTGCCAGGTCTGACACCTTATTTCAGTGGCCCCTCTTGTGAGAGCTGGACTCTTGCTTCTGAGAGTGCACCTTCCTGTTGGCCTTGCCTCCCAGACCCTGTAACAAGTGTGGCTACCTTGCCAGCAGTCTAGTAGCTTCCCTGTTTGAGATGGGTGGATGAGAAAGAACCCCAGAGGGTAGAGGATAGAGGAGCTTGAAGGAGGGAGTCAAACAAGTTTGATAGAGCCAGGCACATCTGATAGAGTGGCCAGATTTTCGTTGCATCTTGCTTTGGCCACAGTGGCTAGTTGACTTGACAGTGATTTTGTGCATGGATTTTGGACACATATCATGAGGTCCCTGACAGCTCTTTTCCTAAGTGTGACCTTTGGAAGACAAACTGAATTCCATGCATTTTTTAAAAATCTTGTTTTTTACTTCATTCCTGTGACACATCCCCAGTTCTTCAATGTTAATGATCATTAAAGCTCTAAGATACTTTCCACCTAGGTAAACTTATCTAAAACTTGTTCCAAATTGGCTTCCAAAAACAGTGTTAGGTTGTTACTGCCCAAAGTTCCTCCCTCTGAGTAATCCTCTGCCTCCCTGTCCCCACTTTGTCTCCTTTGATTTTACTTAAGCGAAGTATACTAGGTCTCTTCAGAGTTTGCTCCTTTATCTTGGTTCTTATGTGCTCTTTTGGCCTGCAGTGTGTTGGGCCCCAGCTCCCCACAGCCTTCCCTCCTGTACCTCAATGGTGCAGTGCTGCTGACCCAGTTTTACATCTTATTCATTTAGTGAACATGTGCTCTGTCCTGTAAGGAGACTCCTGCCCTGAGGAAGTTCAGTCCAGTAGGGGCCAGAGCTAAGCGGGAGCTGCAGCAGACAGGGAGTCTGGAGGGGGTTGTGCTGGTGACCCAGTCCTGGGGCTCACAGCTGGTGGTGGGAGGATGCAAGAGGGATGTGGGAGGAAGGTTGCTTGCCCAGAAGTTGCCCTTTAAAATATTGGGAAGTGTAGAAATTTTGATCTTTTTTTCCTGCTTGTTCTCACTACTGCCTGTTATCAGTCTTTTTTTTTTTTAATTTTTTTTAGTTGTAGGTGGACACGATGTCTTTATTTTATTGCTTTGTATGTGGTGCTAAGGATCGAACCCAGGGCCTCACGCATGCGAGGCAAGCGCTTTACCGCTGAGCTACAATCCCAGCTCCTGTTATCAGTCTCCTGTTATTTTGTTTATTTTTCTTAGTTGTATGTGGACTCAATGCCTTTGTTTTTATGTGGTGCTAGGATTGAACCCAGTGCCTCACTCGTGCTAGGCAAGTGCTCTACCACTGAGCTACAACTCCAGCCCGTTATCAATCTTAAATGTTATTTTGATGGTAAAAAGTTAGCATTTGTTAATTAACATGGCATTTCTTCAACTAATGGAGTAACAAAAGTGTTTGCTACTTGAACTTGACTAACAAATTTCTTTTTAGCTTTTAGAATGAATTTTCACATTGATTTTTTTTGAAATAGTTGTAGATTTATGGAAACATTACAGTACAAAGAACTTTTCCCCTTGAATCCTTTGAGAGTAAGTTGCTAGATGAGGTGCCACATTACCCCCTATATTGCCTGTTTCTTGCAAAGAAGAACATTCTCCTACATATCCATGACAAGACTGTCACAATCAGGAAATCAACACATATGGCACCTACTCTCAGATGCCTTGAAAATTTTGCATCTTTCTAATGTCATTTGTAGAAAAGGATTTAGTTTAGAATTGCTTGTTTTGTTTAGTTATCTTAAGTCTCCTTCAATCTGGAATAGTTACAGTTTGTCCATACATGATATGTTTATTAAAATGTGTAACTAGTTGATTTTTAGTAAAATTATAGAATTGTGTAGCCATCACAATCTAATATTAGGACATTTCTAGCATCCTCCCACCAATCCTGTCCATTTACTTATTAACCCCTTTCCGTACTCCATCCACTGGTATCCCCTTCATTTCTGAATTTTTCTGGACATTTTATGTAAATGGAGTCAGATGATATGGAGGCTTTTGCATCTGGTCTCTTGCTTGGCGTGATGATTTTGATTGACTTAGCATGCGTCAGTATCTTGTTACTTTATATTGCCAAGTAGTGTTCCATTTGTTATCTGTTCACCATTTGATGGGCACACTGGTTTTCTGAGGTTTGGCTGTAATGAACTGTGCTGCCCTATATGATCTTGGTGTTAGGGTATTGTGGTTGGTTGGTTTGTATACTGTAGGTGATCTTGGCATCGTGGGTAAAGTGGCTGGTGACTTGTATGCCTTGGGTGGTCTTAGTGGTCTGGGTATTGTGGCTGATTGACTTGCTTACCTTTGGTGGTCTTGATCTGGATATTGTAGTTTTTATATCTTGGGTAATCTCGATGTTCTGGGTATCGTGGCTTGGTTTTACACCTTGGGTGATCTTGGTATTCTGAGTAATATGGCTGGTTGACGGGCACATCTTGGGTGGTTTTGGTGTTCTGGGTATTGTAGCTGGCTGACTTGTGCAGTGTCTCTTACTTGGGCTTGTGTGCCACACTAATACACAGGAGTGGGCAGAGGAATGTACCCTGCTCTTCATCACTTTCAGTTTATGTATTTCAGTGTGGGCTTTATGCTGTGTACTACTGCTGTTTACAAACCTCCTCAAAACTAGAGTAAAACATTTTATTAAAACAGCTCACTAGTTCTGTGCGTCAGAATTAGTACAGCTTGCCTTTCTTCAGTGTGGAGAGACTGGGAGGCGGGCTAGTGGTGGTGCCGAGGGCCCCCCCCCCCCCCCCCCCCCGTCTGTTGCGTCCTCAAAGCATGGTGTCTGGATTCCAAGTGTTGTCTCCCTTAGAGAAATGTGTACTGTTTTTCTTTTCTTTAGACAGTACTGGGTATGTAACCCAGAGTGTCACATGTGAAGTGAGAGCTCTACCACTGAGCAGTGTCCTCAGTTCTTGTTTTAAATTTGAGATGAGTTTGCTCAGTTGTCCTGGCTGGCCTTTAGTTGTGAATCTCCTGCCTCAGCCTCCCAAGTAGCTGGGATCGTAAGTGTGCACCATGGCGTCTGGCTTGTGTGACGTTTTTACCATCTAGCCTGGAGTCTTTGCTGGCATTGCTCCTTCCATACTTTATTGGTCAAGAGGGTGGGTATGGATGTGCTGTACTTAGGGGAGGAGGTTCCAGGCCTGTGTTAAGAGGCTTTTGCGATGGGAGGAGCTGTTGTGTGCTTCTCTGTTAGTGCCCTTCTTTACTGGGTGCTGAGGTGGTTGTGGCATTGGCTGTGTGAGTCTCAGAGCTGGGTTCCTTTGTGCTGTCATTCTGTGAGAATTGCCTTGTTTGCTGGCAGGAGATGTTCTTGGCCCATCTTTCCTTTACTGTATGTCAGCCCTGGAATTGGCCAGTTTACCGACGAACTCTGGTTCTTTTTAATGAAAATGGTGTTTAGAAATTGAGATGGTTGTGCCCACTCCTGCTGGGATGTGTGACTGGGGCCTCCTCGGCAGAGTAGAATGTGTATTTACGTACACATTTGTCTTTCTGCATATTGTAGTTGGGTCACGTCATGCCTCCTACTCTGGTCAGGTTGCACATGGTTTATTTTAGTTTTATGCTTGTTTGGATGTTTAAATAATAGCTTTAATGAGATATAATTTATATGCTGTGTAGTTCACTCATTTAAAATATGCAGCTGAGTGGCTATTGGCATATTTAGAGTTGGCACATGTTGGCCGTATTGATTTTTGAACATTGTGGTCCCAAAAAGGAACTAACACAGACCACCACTGCTGTGCTTTCTGTGTGTAGATAGGTCTTCTGTGCACTTCACACGTGGAATCAGCCTCCGCTTCTTAGAGTGCTTTCAGGATTTGTCCATGTGGGAATGTTTAGCAGCTGCCTTGTTTCTTCTGATAGTCCCCAATGTGGACTCATCTGCCATATTTGTTCAGTGGCACTTGATGGACCTCTGAGTTGTTAGGCTTTTGGGCTTCTGTGAGCAACCTGCCCTGAACATCCTGGTCCATGTTTTTGGGTGGATATGTGCTGTTTTTTTCTTCTGAGAGGGCTTGCTAGTTCAAATGGTGCTTGTATTGTTGATCTTCAGAAGCACTGCCTGGCTGTTTTCCAAACTGGCTACCATTTTTACCTTTACCAAGAATTTCACTTTCTCTACATCTTTACATGTTATGTCTTTTTTTGTTTTTATTTTTTGAATTGTAAACATGCTGGTGGATGTGAAGTATTTTGTTGTAGTTCTGATTTTAGTTCCCTAGTGACTAAAGATACTGAGCATCTTTTTGTGTCCCATTTTTATCTGATTTGGAAAAGTGTTCAGATCCTTTACCCATTTTAAAATTGGATTATTGGTCTTTTAATTAATTATTGAGTTATAAGAGTTTTTCTGGATATAATTTCCTTATTGGAAATAAGATTTGAAAAATTTTCCATTTTGTGTGGTTTTTGCTGTTTTTTTGTTTTGTTTTGTTTTTAATATTTTTTAGTTGTAGATGAACATAATGTCTTTATTTTATTGCTTTGTATGTGGTGCTGAGGATCGAACCCAGGGCCTCACGCATGCGAGGCAAGCGCTCTACCGCTGAGCTACAATCCCAGCCCAGTTTTTGCTGTTTTGATGGTGATTTAGAAAGCATTAAAGTTTTTAATTTTGATGAAGTCCATCTAACCTGCTTTTTTCTTTTGTTTCTAGTGTTTTTTGGTGTCATATCTAAGAATCTATTGCCACATCCAAAGCCATGAAGATTTATGTCTCTGTTATCTTTCTGTTTGTGGTGCTGGGGATTGAACTCAGGGCCTTTGTACATCTCTGGCCCCCACTTTTTTTTTTTTTTTTTGGTGGTGCTGAGGATTGAACCCAGGACCTTGTTGCATGTGAGCTAAGCACTCTACCAACTGAGCTATATCCCCAGCCCTGGCCCCCACTTTTTAATTTTTACTTTATTTGGAGACAGGGTCTTGCTGAGGTATTCAGGCTGGCCTGGAACTAGCCGTCCTTTTGCCTTGTGCTGCCTCCGTTTCCTTGCAGTTTGTGGTTGCGACTTGTCCATGTGGCTGTGACCCACTTGGCACTGCTGGTGGTGTGGGGAAGGAGCCTCGTTCTTTTGCACGTCACTTTCCAGTTTTTCCCAGCTCTGTTTGTTGAAATCATACTTTATTCCTAGTGTTTAACCAACATTTTATTAAAAATCTTATTTTTGTATATTTATCTTACAGTTTTGTTTTCTTTCCTTTTAAGGAAAATTTCAAAAATGTTTCAAATTCCTGTGGAAAATCTTGACAACATCAGAAAGGTGCGGAAAAGGGTGAAAGGCATTCTTGTGGATGTCGGGCTTGACAGCTGCAGGGAGTTGCTGAAGGTAAGAGGATGTCAATAGCAGGCTGAAAGAGTGGTGCTGGGTTGGCCTGCAGTGGGGTCTGGAGTGGGGAGGATGGGCGTGCCTCCTCCAAGTACATGTGGGGGCCGTTAGGGCTGACGTGTCTAAGTGAGCAGTTTGAGCTGTTCAAGTTTTGAGCTACTTTTAGGAGGCGATTTTTGTACTTATTAGTGATAAAAAAAAAATACTTGTTTTTGATGCTTGAGAGCACTGTCTTGAGTCATATATTGTTTTAGCAAAGGAAGGTGCCAACACTTTCTCAGCATTAGAGAGATCAACAGGTTGGGCATGCAGTGCACATGTGGTGTGGTAGCTTTTCTTTTTTTTTTCTTGCTTCATGAACTTAGTATGTGCAGTCTTACAAAGTTTTAAAATTAAGGCTACAGTCACACTGTATTGATAAATTTGATTTCTTCAAATTTTTTCTTATAACATTGAGACAATATGGTGGGCATATATAGTTTAAAAATGTTAAGTGAGGGTCAATATCTATCCTTACGAGTCACTGATAATTTTGTACATGTGTTACTCATCACTATAGAAATAGGAACAGTATCTGCTTTGAATTTTTAAAACTTGTGAAGAATTTGGTTCAGAGTATGATGGCCTGGGAAGAGCTCAGTTTCTTAATATTGAAATTTTAGACTTTCAACCAGATTTTTACTTATAAAAAGGCAATCTGATAGTGAAAGACTAATAGTTCTCAGGGTTCCTGTTAATGTTGAGTTAATCTTGGATCTCAAGTAGATAGATACTGTTACTTTCTGAAGGGCCCCAGATGAGTCTCTGCTCAGACATTGTCTTCTCTGAGAAATGTTGGTCCTCCTAAGCTGCCTTCTCCCCATGCTCTGTCTTCCTCCTGTTTTCTTCAGAGCACTTCAGCTGCTTGGTATTTGTTGGCACTGTCTTCCACTTGAACTCAAGGAGGCAAGGACCTCAGTGTGTTGTTACCTCTGTGTTCTGCCTCTGATCAGAGTGGAGTCTGACACATGGATGCTTCACAGATATTTTTGGAATGAAGGAATAAAATTAAAACTCACATAGAGAAACATTTTTAATTTTTTTTGTGTGTGGTACTGAGGATGGAACCCAGGGATACTCTACCACTGGGGTACATCCCCAGTGCTTTTGATTTTGAGACAGTCCTGCTGTTGTCGAGGCTGGCCTCGAACTTGCAGTCCTCCTACCTCAGGCTTTTGAGCAGCTGGCATTATAGGTATGTGCCACTGTGTCTTGTGAGAAACATTTTAAAGAGCAGAGCACGAGAATGCTAATGTGAAATGTGAGAATGGGAGGGGTGCAGGAGGAGGACTGCTCAGGCAGAGCCTTCAGGACAGTCCTAAGATGGAAACCTTCTGGAGGTTTCTGTGGCTCTGCCTGCCAGCCATACTTTGTGCACGTGGAAGGAAAGCAGGGTGACTATTGTGAGGTAAGATTGAGAATGCACTGTTTGCTTGGGGGTCGAGGGTGGATGGAGCCCTTCAGGGGCAGACAAGGAGTGGCGCTGGGTGATGTTTGTAGAGAATGCAGACATGAGCACCTGGGAATGCAGTGTGTGTGGGCCATGCAAGCATCAGGGATGGTACACAGGGCGCCCCCAGCACTGGTCCTGGATCAGGGAGGGTGCTCCAGAAGGCACCCTGCAGCGTGGGGGTGTCATTTCATAAACACTGCATGTGTTCTTTTTTTTTTTTTTTTTTTTTAATTGTTTTTATATATATTTTCAGTTGTTGATGGACCTTTATTTATTTATTTATTTCAGTACCGGGGATTGAACTGAGAGGCACTCGACCACTGAGCCACATCCCCGGCTCTATTTTGTGTTTTATTTAGAGACAGGATCTCACTGCGTTGCTTAGTGCCTTGCCATTGCTGAGGCTGGCTTTGAACTCAGGACCCTCCTGCCTCAGCCTCCTAAGCTGCTGGGATTATAGGCATGTGCCACTGCACCTGGCTAGACCTTTATTTTATTCATTTATTTATATGCAGTGCTGAGAGTTGAATCCAGTGCTTCACACATGCTAGGCAAGTGCTCTACCACTGAGCCACAACCCAGCTCTGTGTGTGTTCTTTTGATTACTAGGGAATTAAACAAACAATTTTTTTGTGTGTGAGTTCTGGAGATTAAGCCTAGAGATGCGGTACCATTGAGCCACATCCCCAGCTCTTTCTTTTTTTTTTTTTAAATTTTTTTAGTTGTAGATGGACGCAATTTCTTTATTTTATTTATTTATTTTGTATGTGGTGCTGAGGATCGAACCCAGTGACTCACGCATGTGAGGCAAGCGCTCTTCCACTGAGCCACAACCCCAGCCCTCCCCAGCTTTTTTATTTATTTTGAGACAAGGTCTTGCTAAGTTGCCCAGGCTGACCTTGAACTTGTGATCCTCCTGCCTGAGTCTCGGAGTTAACAGATTGAGGCCTGTGCCTTCAAACCCAGCTAAATGGAAGCCTTTTTTTTTTTTTAATAACTTTATTTATTTTTTTAAAGGGTTTTTTTTTTAGTTGTAGATGGACGCAATATCTTTATTTATTTATTTTTATGTGGTGCTGAGGATTGAATCCAGTGACTCATGCATGCGAGGCAAGCGCTCTACCACTGAGCCACAGCCCCAGCCCTAACTTTATTTTTATTTATTTTTTTAATGTGGTTCTGAGGATTGAACCCAGTGCCTCACCTGCACTAGGCGAGCGCTCTACCGCTGGGCCACAACCCCAACCCTAAATGGAAGCCTTTTATTTTAATCCTGACTCTTAGCTAATGGTGTGACCTTGGGCAAATGAATTACTCCTTGGACCTCAGTGTCCCTCATAATTCCAGGGAAGGGATGTGGAGAACTGAAGCCAGAATGCTTGCCCCCGTCAAGCAATGATAGTCCAATAGGAGCTGGACTGTTCAGTTTTCAGCAGTGCATATGAAACAGACTTGGGATAGTCATGGTGCATAGGAGGAGGGAGCATTGTGTCCAGGGGGAGCCTAGTGTGGCCTTGTGGAGGAGTTGGGAGTTGAGTGTTGTTCAAGGTGTATTTTGTGGGCTAGGGATGTTGCTCACTAGCAGAGTGCAGTATAGCCTGCAGGAGGCCTGGGTTCAGTTACCAGCACTGCACAAAAAGCAGTGAAGTTTGTTTTTGTAGAGCCTAGGTGGGGTTTACCAGTGGGAGGGATTGGAGGAGGCATTGCAGGAAAGTGAATTTAGAAGCTCCACCAGACCAAGATGAGTAAATCCAGCTTCAAGAATGTTCTATTTGGAAACAATATTTAAAAGTTACAGAAAAGTTCTAAGAATAAAAATAGTACAAGGAACACTCCTGTTACCTTTGCTTGGATTCACTTGTGAACATGTTTTCTCCACGTTTTGAGGTGTCCTCTTGCTGGGCCTTCTGTGTGTGATTTCCCCTGAGCCATTGCAGAGTAAATTGTACACCTCATGCCTCTTTTTACCTAGTGTGTATTTTCTTCTGTGGTGCTGGGATTGTGCATGCTAGGCGAGTGCTCTACCTCTGAGCCAGACCCCCAGCCCACTGTGCGCACATCTGAGAATGTGAATAGTCTTCTCTATGTACTGCAAGGTGTGTATCAGTGAATGCCGCACGGAGGGTATTTTTGTCTAATCTACCTTGTCCAGTGTTATTTTCCCCTTAAGTACTAGATCTAGTCTAGAGTCAGGTGTTGGATTTCATTGTATGTCATGTTAGTCTTCATTTAATGTGAATTCAGCTTTTAAAACTGGAATTCTGTTATGTGATTGTTTTCTCTCCACCCCTCCAGGACTTTGTGGGGATCTAATGGGGCCTAGCTCGGAAGGCACGTGGTCTGCCTTGCAGCTAGGGCATCAGCCTTCATTTTGTCTTCACAGGTTAACTGTCAGTAACGACTACAGCTTTCATCTCTAGCCCTTAGGTTTTGACTTTTGAGTGGCGCTGAATGTGCTGGTGAAGGTTTCCTTGGTGAGCCTGAGGAGCAAATTGAACATCCCTATGTGTTCAAGAGTATCACTGACAAGGACATGGAAGCATTTCAGGGGAAATTGAGAGATTTCAATGCCTTTAAGCTATTCGGTTAGTGAGATTAACTGTTGAGTTAAGTAGGACTAATTCTCTTGTGGTGCTGGGGATTGAACCTAGAGCTTTGTGCTGCTAGGCAAGTGCTCTACCACTGAGCTGCATCCTCAGCCCTGGGAGTAATTCTTTTGAGGGAACAGTTTTATTTCTGTTAATTTGTAGTTGTGCCTATGTCTTATGAAATTTTTGAAAGTTTAAGCAGCATAAAGGTTCATTATAAGAATTGGGAAATGGACACAGAAACATGAAAATAAGAAACACTTATAAACCATTACCTCAAAATATCCATTGTTAACATTGTGATATATTTAGAGATTTAAAAAAATGGAATATATTGTATTTCTTTTTCTTTTTCTTTTTTTTTTTTTTGCATAGAGAGGAGTGAACCGTACAAGAAGACACTGCACTTGCTTTATTTTCCTTTGACTGAACCTTGAATTAAATGTTTTGCAGAGCCAGGTGCGGTGGTGCACGCCTGTAATCCTAGCACTTTGGGAGGCTGAGACAGGAGAATCGCCGAGTTCAAAGCCAGCCTCAACAAGGGCGAGTGCTAAGCAACTCAGTGAGACCCTGTCTCTACATAAAACACAAAATAGGGCTGGGGATGTGGCTCAGGGGTCGAGTACCCCTGAGTTTAATCCCCAGCACCAAAAAAGAAAAAAATGTTTTGCAAAGTAGAGCTCACTGACTGACTTGCACATGGGGAACTCATAGGAAGGCTCTTGGCAGCTGGAAACAAGGGCCATCGTCTGTGGTCCTTAGACTGCCCGCTCTGCTTTCTGGGGCACACAGTGGGCTGTTACTCTGCCTTCACATCTAATTTCCACAGTGCGTGTGACCCTCTCTTAGCAAGAGTTAGGACCTCAAATAGGAGGATCTGTGGTTCCTGTCAACAGCCTGGCTGAGAAGTGAGCCTTAAGGTAGATCTAAACCCTGCTACTATACAGGGTCTTAGGGAGTTGTAAGAAAATTCATACTTGCTCAGTTAAACTAAAGCTGGCTGCATAGTGTGCAGGGCACATCCACAGCCGCACCTTCCCAGATACCCACTGGAGACTTCACTGCAGCATGTGTTTGGTGCCTGGGTCTAGGGTGGGCCTGGGGCCTCTGCTGGGCTGTCCTGCACACACATTGTGTGTTGCCCATGCAGGTCAGGGATGGCTGCTGCCTGGCCACACCCTGGATGTCATGGCTTGTGTTCCTTTCCAGTGCCTGCTCCCCACAACATCTGTGCTATGCTCCCATGTGAGGCAGTGTGGAATCTGGACCTCCTGACAACTTGTTTACTCTCCTAAGTAAAAGATAGAATAGGGGAGTGGTGGCTGAAGGAGGTGGGGCTTGAGGGAGGAAGAAAGGAGTCTCAGAATGGGTCCTGGAGAGGCTGGAGGGGGACTGTGCATGCTGACCTCAAGCCCATGGCAGCTGCTCCAGGCCACAGATGCAGAGCTAAAATTGTTAAACTTTTCCAGATGGTAACCACTGAGCATCCCTGCCATGAGCCTAGGCCTATGTGTCTACATTGGTCCCCTTGCCTATGGAGCCAGAGTTAAAATGCTTTTTCTTTCTTTCTTTTTTTTTTGAGATGGGTTTTCAGTGTATTGCCCAGGTCAGTCTTGCACTCCTGGTCTCAAGCCATTCTTCCCAGTAGGATGGCGCAACCTTCCAAGTAGTTGGAACTACGGGTACACACCACTGCAATGGCTTTTATTTTAGCCATGCTTCCGTGTACAGTTTACTAGCATTAATTATATTCACAATGTCTGGTAAACCCTCCTCATTATCTATTTCCAGAACTTTCACACTTTAATTGCAGATGTGCGGAACAACTGATATTTGGGTGTTGACCATGTACCGTTCAACTTGCTGAATCTCTGGTTAGCCCTGGTGGCTTTCTTGTGGATTTTTTAAAGGACGTGGAATCATGTTGTCCATGAATAGTTTTACTTCCTTCTCAGTTTGGATGCTTTTCTTTCTCATTTCATTGCTGTGATCAGTGGTGGTTGTGAAAGTGGGCACTCTTGTCTTGCTGCTGGTCCCAGACAGGAAGGTGTTTGTTCTTCCACTATCAAACAATGTCATCAAGTCCCTCTGTGTTGTTGGGGAAGCTTCCTGGGAACCTAGTTTATGTTGTGGAAGGCGTTGGACACTGTCCTGTCCCTTCTCCGTGTCACTTGAGGTGCTCATGCCTCGTGCCCCTTGACTTTGCTCATTTGGTGAGTTACAGTGATGGGCTTCCTTAGGTCAGCCCCTTCACCTGGTCATGTGTGTGGTGGTTTTTCCTCTAATGGATCTGGTTTTTTGTGAGGTTATCTCATCTGTATTCATGAGAAATATTTGTAATTTTCTTTTCTTGCAATGTCTTTATTTGGTGCTGTGTTGGGTAATGCTGGCCTCAGTGATTTAGGAAGTGTTTTTCTTTCTTTTTCTTTTCTATTTTTTTTGGTACTGGGGATTGAACTCCGGGGTACTCGACCACCAAGCCATATCCCCAGCCCTATTTTGTGTTTTTATGTAGAGACGAGGTCTCACTGAGTTGCTTAGCACCTTGCCATTGCTGAGGCTGGCTTTGAACTCGTGATTCTCCTGTCTCAGCCTCCCTAAGTGCTGGGATTACAGGCTTGAGCCACTGAGCCTGGCTTCTTTTTTCTTTTTTTTGAGAGGAATTGTGTTAATTCTTGAAATCTTTTATAAGATTGCCAGTGAAGCCACCCAGTTTTGGACTTGACTTTGTTATAAAGTTTTTGATTGATTCAGTTTCTTGTACAGAACTGTGAATATTTTATATTTCTTCCTGAATCAGCTTAGGTGATTAATGTGTTTAGACCCCTTGTACTTCATTTGGCTTGTCTTGTCTCTATGTTTACACAGAGTTGTTGGTAGTTTTCTCCTTAGATCTCCTATTTCTGTAAGATCAGTTGTAGTGGTCTCACTTTTATTTATGATTTCTAACACTTGCAAAAATCTTTGATTCTGTTTTACACATCGTTTCTTTGTTCTGGCCTTCAGCTTCAACATGTAGCAGGTTTGAGATCCCTGATACCCTGGAATCAGACTTGATCGCCAGAGCACTGTGAGTTAGGTGACATGGGGCTTTCCTTGCATTTTATTTTAATGCTATAAGGTAGTCCTGTGAAATGTTCTTTTTGTGGGGAGGGGGTACTGGGATTGAACCCAAGGCCTCATACATGCCAGGTGAGTGCTATATCACTGACCTGTACCCCTGGCCCTTTTCATTTTTATTTTGAAACAGTGTCTTAAGTTGTCCAGGCTGGCCTCAAACGTGTGAAACTTGTGCCTCAGTGTCCCAAGTCTCTGGGATCACAAGTATATGCCACCATATCTGGCTCTTTTTCTTTTCTTTTTTGGTGCTGGGGATTAAACCTGGGGCACTCTACCAATGAACTGCTTTCCTAGCTCTTTTTTATTTTGAGACAGGGTCTTGGCTTGCTAAATTGCTGAGGCTGGCCTCAAACTTGGGATCCTTTTGCCTCAGCCTCCCAAATTGCTGGGATTATAGGCGTGGCCACTGCACCTGACTTGCATTTTCTCTTAATGCATTCTGTTTACATTCATCATTTTACTCAGTGTTTGTCATAGGAAATCTGACACCATGACAGCAGCTAAGTTGCTGAGGCTGGTCTGTTTTATTTTGGTGGGGGTCTTGCTGAGTTGCCCAGGATGATCTTAAACTTGCAGTCCTCCTGCCCCAGCCTTTGAGCCTGCTGGGATTACAGGTGTGCGCCACTGCACCTGGCAACAGCTTACTTTTTAGAACTGGGGCAGGGAAAGATCTGCACTTCTGTGTGTGCTGAGTAACATCGTGGTCAGCTCTGTTGTCTGTCTGATGCTCCTCAGCCCGTCGTAGTGGGCCCATCCCTTAAACAATGGGTGTTATCACCCATTAAAATGGAGGGGATCCAGTATTTGGTAGCCTAATAGCCAAAAAGCACAACTGTCACAGACTAAGGAAGGGAGAGCTGAGTAGTATTTCTGTGTGTGTGTGCATGTGTGTGTTGCCCAGAGTGGAGATTTCTGTACAGGTCCTTTGGGTATCAAGACCTTCCTAGGGAGTTACTTGTTTCTCTGCTGGTCTGAGAATTTATTAGCAAATGAAACCTGTAATAAATTTTAAAATTGTGAATAGATACTGATGTAATAAAAATACCCTCATTTGGGCTGGGGCTGTAGCTAAGTGGTAGAGCACTTGCCTAGCATGCGTGAGGTACTGGGTTCGATCCTCAGCACCACATATAAATAATACATGAACAAAATAAAGATCTATCAACAACTAAAAAAAATTTTTTAAAAAATACCCTCATTTATTTAAAAGTATCACTATACCAAGCGGCTTTTATCAGCCTGTGTGTTGCTGGTTAACAGCTCCTAATGCGTGCTGTTCTGTAGAGGCCGGGAGAAGCCTCCTTAGGTTTTCAAGTACCCAAGACTCGTGGCAAGGTGAGAGGCTCTGGAGGCTAGCTGATGAGAGGTGCTCATATCCTGCCTTCCCTCTCCTTGGAACCACCACCTTGCTGAGTTTTTCTGTCATTTTTCTTGTTTCAGTGTTTTCCTTATTTCTGTTTAGAGTTCATTTATTTGGCTTTTTAATTTGTTTTATTGAGGTGGCAGTTTGGATTTTCTTTATCTTTTCTATTATGAATACCTAATGCTGAAACTTTCCTGCTTTGGTTTATCCCAGTGTCCTTTTCATTCTATTTGAAATATATTCTGGTTTCTTTAGTGATTTTTTTGGCCCACAGATTTTTTAGAAGGATGTTGTTTGTTTATAAAAATTTGGTTTTTTTCAGGTACCTTTTGTTTTTGGACTGAGGACTGAACCCAGGTGTGCGCTAGCCCTGAGCCACATGCTCAGCTCAACATCTTTTGGACTCACATTTCTGATTATTCTTACTGTGTGGTTATTTCAGTCTGTGTAAGTTATTGCACTGTACTTTGTGGCCAAAGTGCTTGTGGGCCTTGGAGGGCGAGGCCATCAGTTGGGTCAGATTGGTTGGTGGTGGTCCAGGCCTCCTCGTCCTGCATGACTTTGTGTGCTTGGTCATGTGTTGAGGGACAGGTGTTGAAGTCTTCAGCTGTAATTTTGAATCTGATTCTTTTTTCAGTGTCTGTCAGTTTCTCTTCATGAACTTTGAGACTCTTAGGGTTACTGTTTGTAGAACTGACTCCTTCGTCATTATGAAGCGTCTTTCTGTAATTAATATTTTCCCGAAATCTCCATCTGATATTGATATAACTCCTGTAGCTTTCTTCTGATTAGTGGTAGCATGGCAAATGTTCCCCCTCCCTTTTATCTTTTTAGCCTTTAATCCATATGTCTTTATTTATTTATTTATTTTAAAAATATTTTTCAGTTTTTGCTGGAACTTTATTTTTTTGTATAGGGTGCTGAGAATCGAACCTAGTCCCTCACACATGCTAGGCAAGTGCTTTACCACTGAACCACAACCCCAGCCCCCTTATGTCTTTATTTAAAGTGAGTTTTTTTGTAGACATGTAATTGGATCTTGCTTTCTTATCTGTTTGACAGTGTGTGCATCTTAGTTTGAACATTTTGATCAGGTGTGGGCACATGGGGCCACGTCTGGCTTGTCCATTTTTGTAAGTAAGCTTCATTGGAACACAGCTGGTCACTGGTCCTTTGCAGAGTTTGTCAGCCTGTTGTTTATCTCTTGTTCTCTAGTTTTTTGTTTTTTTTTTGGTACTGGGGATTGAACTCAGGGGCACTCGACCACTGAGCCACATCCCCAGCCCTATTTTGTGTGTGTGTTTTTTTTTTTTTTTTAAATATTTTTTTAGTTGTTGATGAACACAATGTCTTTATTTTATTGCTTTGTATGTGGTGCTGAGGATCGAACCCAGGGCCTCACGCATGCGAGGCAAGCACTTTACCGCTGAGCTACAATCCCAGCCCCCCTATTTTGTGTTTTATGTAGAGACAGGGTCTCACTGAGTTGCTTGCTTAGCGCCTCACCGTTGCTGAGGCTGGCTTTGAACTCAAGATTCTCCTGTCTCAGCCTCCCTAAGTGCTGGGATTACAGGCTTGAGCCACCGTGCCTGGCTCCTAGTTTGTTTTGACTTGCCTTGCATGATATTTCCATGCCTCTGCTGGCTTGCTGGCTGGGCAATCATTCCTGCCTGTCAGACATGGTGCTGCTTTCTTTATGTGTGGTGGTGGAACCTCCGGGTGGCATGCTGTCATCCCTTCCAGCTGCCATTCTTGTTGATGTACATTTTAGGCCTACATCTACGTGCTGTAAACCTTACTATGCATTGTTTTTATTTTAAACAGTAAAAAGGGGAGAAAATTGTATATGTCAAACATTTGCCATTTCTGGTACTTTTTATTCCTTTGTGTGGAGGTAAATTTCCATCGTGAGTTATTTGCTTTTGCTGAAGGACTTCCTTCATTGTATTTTGTAGTGTTGATCTTCGTTGGTTCTGTGTTTTCTCTCTGAAGAACATTTTAATTTCTACATAGGAAGATGTTTTTGCTAGGTGTGGAATTCTAGTATTTTCTGTTCAGTGTCTTAAAGACTTTGCTGTCTTCTAGCTGACATCCTCCATCAGTGTGCTGTCTGCTGTGTTTGCTCTTCTCTGTGTTTGCAGCACTGTGATCAGGACATGCCTTGGTTTGGTTTTCTTGGTGTTTCTCTCACTGGAACTGCTGAGCTTGCATTTGAGGGCTCATGGTTTTCACTGGGTTTGGAAAGCTTTGTGGCACTGTGTCTTCTGAGAGCCCCATCACAGGGATCATCTGCAGATGTGGAGATGGTCCTCTCTACTGTGTCCAGGCCCCCAGGCTTCTCTCGAGCAGGGTCTGGGCTGTTCTTCGTCTTGTCATTGCAGATCGTGCATTTCCACTGAGCAAGTGCAGTTTGGTCTTTCATTTCTCTCCTCACTGTTGTTGTGTTTCCTCTCTTCCTCCTTTCTTTTCTTCAGTTCTGGGGATTGAACGAGGACCCTGAGCGGGCAGGGTGAGTGTTCTGCCACTGAGCCTCACTCCAGCCCTTCACTCGTGCCTGCTGCCATCCCGTGTGCTCCTGGTTTGGGTTAGACTTTGCTGCTGCTTTGTATGACTGGCACTTTTTGTCTGCATGCTGGATATTGTGAGTCTTATGATTCCTGGATTTTGTGATTTCCTTTAGGTATATTTGAGCTTTGTCCTAGGACATATTTAAAGCACTTGGGATTGGTTTGAGCCTTTTGAAGCTTGCGCTTAAGCTTGTTGTTAGAACAGGGTCCAGCCCAGTCCAGGCTCTTCGACCACTGCAGAGGCAGTGCCTCTGTGAGTATGCAGGGCTGTAGCACTTAGCACTGTGCCCTCTCCTTCCTGCTGCTCTTTGCTGCTGGTTCCTTCACACTGTGCATGAGGACCTCTGGTTCAGAGTCTCCAGGAGACCCCTTGCAGGCTTGTCACACTGTGAGTATTGCAGGATGTCCCTACGTGGTAGTGGCTCATGTCTGTTGCCTTTCTAGAAATGGTGATTTTGGCGAGGGTAGGGAGGTGGTGCTGGCGATTGAACCCAAGGCTTCATGCATGCCAGGCAAGCGGTTATGGTTAAATATGAGGTGTCCCCCTAAAGCTCATGTGAGAAAATGGTGAGAATTTTCAGAGGCAAATGATTAGATCATGAGAGGTCTTCTAACCAGTGGATTAATCCACTGATACAGATTAACTGGGGTAACTAGTTAGGTAGGGTGTGGCTGGAGGAAGTAGGTCACTGGAGCGTGGCTATGGGGTATATAGTTGTCTCTGGTGGGTGGAGCGCGCTCTCTGCTTCCTGGTAGCCTGGTAGCTGCTTTCCTTTGCTGTATTGTTCCACTGTGATACTGTTTCACCTCTGGCCACAGCTATGGAGTTGGCCAACCATGGACTGAACCTCTGAAACTGTGAGCCAAAGTTAACTTTTCCTTCTCTAAATTGTTCTGGGAGTTCTTTAGGTTACAGTGATGCAAAACTAACTAAAACAAACAGATTGGTACCTGAGAAATGGGGTCTTGCTGTGACTAACCCAACCATGTGGTTCAGAAGCCTTTGGGGGTGGTTTGGGGGTGGTGGTGGGTGTAAAGACTAGACGACCAGGAGGAGATGAACTAAGCCACTCGGCAAGGCTTTATTGGAATACACACGCTCTCGGGCTGAATCCTCCTGTCCATCAGAGTGTGTCGGCAGGAATGGCGCTGGGGCTTCCGTGCACAGAGCATTCGAAAGGGCCCGGTCAGGAAGGGGAGGGCTTGGGGGCAGGAAGAGAAGGCCAGAGTCCTTCCTGGATAGGTCAGGAAAACCCGCTGATTGACAGGAGGTGTGTCTACTGGTGGCGTCAGTGTCTGGCTTGCTGCTGCTCCGCAGCTGCTGACTGTAACTGCCCTGACCGGTCCCCCTAATTGAACATCTTGGACCGTCGCCCGACCTAACAGTGGGTATTTTAAAAAGTTGAGAGATGTGAGCCGGAAAGCTTTAGAATTGTAGGCAGAGCTTAGTGGGTGATTCTGGTGGGGTCTCAGACCAGAATGCTGACAGGATTGTGGACACCAGAGATGGCCCGTGAAGTCCAGAGGAGGAAGGCGCTGTTGGGAATCGAGCTGGAGCCCACTTGTGTCATGTTCTGGCTGAGACGTTGTCCACACTTTGTCTGTGTTCTGAGACTTTGTGAGGCTGAACCTAAAATGTGATGTAGTAACTGATTTGGTGGAGGGCATTTCAAGGCAGCACAGCATTCAGGAGGTGGCATGGATGCTGCTGGAGGCTTTTAGCTAAGTGTACAGGGATAATCAGGAGCAGGAAGCCAAGGGGAAAGATTTGAAAAACGTGCAGTTAGACCAGAAAAGTGCAGTAAAACTGGGGCTAAGAAAGTTGTAGTTAAAGACATTACTGCCACTAAACAGATGCTAAATACTTTACTCAGACAATAGGAAAGATGGCTTGAGGGCATCTCAGGAATTGGCAAGACCACACCCATCTCAGGCTCAAAGACCTAAGGTAAAAATTTCTTTGGAAACAGACCATTAAGACATTGTGCTTGCACAGTGGGGGCCCAGGAAGCTGTTTAACCATGCTCAGCCACCTCGGCATGCAGAGGCCTGGCTAGCTGTGGTCCCAGGAGGCTTGGCTCCTGCTGGAGATGGTGGCAAACTCTGGTGCTGAGCTCATGGCTTCAGTTGAGATTGCAAAGCAGTGTCTCAGGGTTGGAGTCCCCGTGGGCTGCCCACTAGAGGAGTGATGCATGGAGAAGGAACTGCAGCTGCAGGGAAGACTCCCAAGATCAAGAGATGCCAGTGCTGGGGACGCCTGCTGAGGAATGTAAGACGAACGACCAGATGGAAGTGGAACAGGACCAACACAGGCTTTTATTCTAGGAAATACGCTCCCGGACCAGTTCCCCGCCCAGTCACCAGGCTCGAACAGGTCGGGAAAATGGCACTGTGCCTCGTGTTACACAGGGTTATATAGCCTCTCCCCATCCGGAAAAGGCAGGCTTGAGGCCAGGAAGAGGTGTTGACTTAGAGTCCAGTGTCTTCTGAGATTGGCTTGGTGCAGCTGGTGATGTCAGATCCCTTCCGGTATGAGCCGAGAGCCGTACTGTAAGTTCGCTTCTTCCGTACAGATCATTGGGGGCCGCCATCTTGGTGTGCTTGACGCACGCGTGCTGCGCTCGTTGCATGTGTGCTCGTCGCATGTGTGCTACGTTTGTCGCGCGCGACAGTGAGTGGGCTGGCTCCTGGTGTTGTGTTGGTGCAGCGCCGTGGCGCAGCAGGGTCTGGTTTTCTGTGTCTGCCTCCGACCTAACAAGGAAGGCTACAGAAACACGCCAGGAGAGGCTGTGTGGGCTGCACCCAGCAAGGCTTTGGGGCTGAAACTACACAAGCCCTTTGGGGAGAACATCACAGGGCATTGGGCCCCAGATGCTGGACAGGGAGCTACAGGACTTGTTTACCCAGCTGGATTTCAGTCTTACTTTTCCTATCTCTTCTTTTTATTCCCCTGATTCTCTTTTGTGGAATGGAAATGTTTACTCTGTGCCATTTTATATTGGATGTATGTGGCTTGCTTTTGATCTTTAGGGGAGAATGTCCATGAGTTTGTCTTGAGTTTCAGATGAAGAATTTGGTCTTGGACTTTTGGGCAGTGTTGGAACTGTTGAGACTGGTTACTCTTGGAAATAACACTGAATGTAAGCCGGGCACGGTGGCTCACGCCTGTAATCCCAGCACTTAGGGGGGCTGAGACAGGAGAATCTCGAGTTCAAAGCCAGCCTCAGCAATGGCGAGGCTCTAAGCAACTCAGTGAGACCCTGTCTCTACATAAAAACACAAAATAGGGCTGGGGATGTGGCTCCGTGGTCGAGTGCTCCTGAGCTCAATCCCCGGTACCAAAAAAAAAACACTGAATGTATTATGAGATGGGCATGAGCTTTCGGGGCCAGGGGCAGAATGTTATGGTTTAGATATGAGGTATCTCCCCAAAACTCATGTGAGACAAAGCAAGAATTCTCAAACATGGAATGATTAGATTATAGGAGGTATGGCCTATTCAGTGGATTAATCTACTGATCTAGATTAACTAGGAGGTAACTGTAGGCAGGTGGGGTATGGCTGGAGAACAGTCACTGGAGGTGTGCCTTTGGGGTTTACATTTTATCCCTGGTGGGTGGAGCACTGTCTGCTTCACCTCAGACGAGAGCTATGGAGTTGGCCGCTAATGGACTGAACCTCTGAAACCTCTAGCAAAAATAAACTCTTCCTCCTTTAAATTGTTCCTGTCAGGCCTTTTGGTCACAGCAATATAAAGCTGACAAAAACGCAAGTCTTCTGCCACTAGGACACAGTTGCCACCCCAAAATAGTGAAGTTCTGCTTTGTGTAAGGCCACGATGATTTCACTCATGATGGCTGTGGGCACTTCTGAATCCCTGGCTTCACTGCTGGTTTCTGGTGCCTTCTATTTCTGGTTTAAACCCTGGTGATGACTTGACTTGTCCTTATTATTTCTGAGTTGACTTGATGTGTGTACTTCAGTGTATTTGAAGAAGTTGTATTAATTGTCATTCTCAGGTTTAACTCCTTTTTTAAATATTACAAGCAACTTTGGATTGTAAAAACAGCACTAAACCGAACACTATACAACAGAGGTGGTCATTTCCCTGGCAAGAGAAGCTGGGAATACCACATAGCTGCAGAGGCTTTGGCCTGGCTGCCTCTTGGAGCCTCTTGGTGCAGTGTGCGGGTGATGCCTGTGTGCGCATGGTGCTGCTTTTCCAGGTCTTGCAGATCATGCCTTCTGACTGCCTTTCTTGTAGACCCTGTCCTGGGGTCACTGAGTGGGTGCTTGATGCCAGTCCCTGTTCAGTTCTGTGCGGGTATTCCCCAAACCCTGCTGACATCGCTGGGTGGGGCTCAGGCTGCAGACAGCCTCCCAGGTGCCTTGGCTCTTGGAGACTGGAGTTGCGTGGAGAGGCAGCTGACTTGTGCGCTCTGCACTTTGGGAGCCGTGGCAGCTGTCACATTCTGCTGGCCAGGAGGTGACGTGCTCACGTGTTGAGGCTTGGCAGGGGCTGCTGAGTGAGGCCATCTGGTCCTTGCGTACGTGCTGTCAGCACACTGGCCATGTCCTGGATGCTGGTCTCTGACGTGGAGAGCCTCCTGGAGAGGTAGCAAGGGCTCATCTTTCCTCTGAGGTGTCACTTGTCATAGTAAATAGTTCAGAACCTTTTCACATCCATGAAATTTCTTTTTCCAGGCTTTTTGAGCTTTGCCGTGATTTCCCATGACTGAGTGTGCTCTGGTTCTCCACGGACACAGGTCTTTTTCTTTTCTAGCTGCGCTGGGGCTGGAGCCCAGGGCCTCACACCTGCCAGGCAAGCCCTCTATCGCAGGGCTGCACAGCCTGCTCCCATAGGGTGTTGCCCCTGACAGTTGTAACATGCCCCAGGGTTGCACCCTGACAGCCTGTTCTCTGAACACCTGTCTCTTGAGCCTTAGGTCCTGATCTCTGCTCTCCTTGGACCCACTCCTTGACAGTTTGCATTTTTAAGTGAACGAAGTGTTGCTGCAGAGGTGAAAAGGGTGTGCAGGGAGTTCTGTACAGCAGTGTTTTCGCATGCTGTGGGATGTGCCCAGGGCAAAGCCAGAGAGGTTTCTTCCTTTCAACTCAGTAAAAAAACAAACAACAGTGTCATTAGCCGTGTGAACTGCAGAATGTTGCTTTGGAGAGCATGTGAAATGCTTCCCATGTGCCTCCTCCCTTGGTGACTGGTGGTCACTCTTGGAAGCCCCATCTGATACCCTCACGATGCTCCGGCTGCCCTGCCCTGCCTTCCTGCATGTTGGTCCTGCTCAGGTCGGGTCAGGCTGCTGAGTTCCTGTTCTCTGCTTCCTGCTACTCCACCCTGAAATCATCTGAATCAGCTCTCGGCAGTGAAGCTGAGGTTGGAGTCTCTGACTTAGGAGTCCAGCAGTGACTGCATGAGGGTTGAATTGGTGTTGTTGTGTTCCCAGCACTCTTGGTTATGGTGTTGAGGATGGAACCCAGAACCCTGCACATGTTAGGCAAGTGTTCTACCACTTGGCTGCACCCCTGCCCACCCAGCCCATTCAGTTTCTGGCATGTGGATTTTTTTTTTTTTTAAAGTATTTTTAGTGTGGTGGACACAGTACCTTTTTTTTTTTTTTTTTTTTTTTAATTTTTTTTTTTACAGTATCTTTATTTTTTTATTTTTATGTGGTGCTGAGGATCGAACCCAGTGCCTCACGCATGCAAGGCAAGCGCTCTACCACTGAGCCACAATCCCAGCCCGACATAGTACCTTTATTTTGTCTTTTTGTGTGGTGCTGGCATTTGAACCCAATGCCTCATGCGGGCTAGGCAAGCGCTCCACCACTGTGCCTTACCTGGCCCCCGTCTCCACCTTTCACAGTTACCCTGGTTCACAGGCCATTCCCGCCTCTCCCCTGCTCCAGGTCCAGCCCCTCCCCCAGCTCTGTGTCCACCTTGCTCCTTGGAGGCCCTGTCAGGGGTTCTTGGGTAACTGCCTCTTAGCTCATTTTCCCAGCCAGCAATGAGGTTTCTCCCCCTCAAACCCTTATCTACACTTTCTCACTGGAGCAAGTAACTTTAAGTAACTTTGTTCTGGTTTGGTACTGTGGATTGAACCCAGGGATGCTCAACCACTGAGCCACATCCCCAGCCCCTTCTATATATATATTTTTAATTTTGAAACAGAGTTTTACTAAGTTGCTTAAGGCCTTGTTAGGTTGCTGAAGCTGGCCTCGAACTTGTGATTCTCTTAGCCTCCTGAGTTGCTGGGATTACAGGCATGTACCACCGTGCATGGCTGGAACAGATAACTTTTTGAGTGAAAAATAACTTGTTTCATCTGAAAAAAAACTCTGCATGTTGTAGTTCTTGTTTGAAATGTCCATCCTGAAAGGTACTTAAGGCAAGATGAAAACACATTGGCTTTGGTTCTCTAAGACAGAGGGACTGGCCAGTACTAGCAGTGTGCAGTTTAAAAGATGACCATGAGAGGTCTGGGGTGAGGCTCAGTGGCAGAGAGCTTGCCTAGCATGTGTGAGGCTGGATTCGATCCTCAGCACCACACAAAATCAACAAAGGCATGCTGTCCTTCTACAACTATAAAAAAAATTAAAAAAAATAGAAAATGCAAATCATAAATTAAAAAAAAAAAAAAGATTCAGGATGTAAAATCTCTCAGAGTGAATGAGACAGCCAGGCAGTCCTTGTCTTATGGGTTAACAGACATACCAGACACTGGCCAGGCCTCCAGGCCGTGCAGTTAAGTAACATATCTGGAGACTGAGGCCGGGAAGTCTTCCAGGAAGGCGTTGCATGGCGACTGGCCTGCAATACCTTTATTTCCTCAGCATAGTAGAAATCACATCTGAGGTGGAGACGTAAGCTGGTGAAGAGGTGTGATGAGGTGTGCAGGCTGCACTGAGCCTCACCTCTGCCTCTTATGGCACTGGGAGACTGGTTCTCGCTTACCCCTCTGAGGCCATCAGGGCTGTGCACCTTTGTTCTCCGAGCTGGCTGGGGTCTCTGTGCCCGTGGACTACCTCCTTCACTCTGGAGCGTGAGAGTGGAGAGCCTCGTTCCTGGTTGTGCTTTGTGTCTGACTCTTGTGTTGGGGGAGCTGACGGAGATCGTGGTGGAAGGTGGGAGCTCCTCTCCTGGAAGTGCTGCTGTTTCTTCATGCCACTCGCAGGACTGCTTTGGCTGTGGCCCCTTGTTGGGCTGGGCTCTATTGACACAAGCGTGGTATTTTAGTCACTTTTTCATCTCTGTGGCTGTAAGACCTGTAAGAACAGCTTGGGGGAGGAAAAGTTTATCTGGTGCTCAGGGTTTCGAGGTCTCAGTCCATAGATGGCCGACTCCGTTGCTCTGGGCCTGAGGTGAGGGAACGTCATGGTGGAAGGACTTAGCAGTCAAAGCAGAAAGAGCTCTGCTCACCAGGGGCAACATCAAACCCAAAGACTTGCCCCAAGGACGTGCTCCTCCTGCCTGCAGCCACCAGCCAGCTGACCCCTGTCGGGATGAGTGCCCTGGTTGGGCTGAGGCAGTCCTAAGCTTGCTTGTATGCCTTCGCACCTCATGCCTAACCACGACACAGGGTGTGGATACTTACTTGTTGGGAGGCCTCATCTGTTTCTTCTGTAATTCAACTTGATCAGCCTTTTCAGTGATTGTGCCTCAGTGGTGCCCTTGAGATTTGCTGGTGGCTTTACTTTTGTGTCTCTTTGCCCAGGTAGATTTTAGGCACCAAGTAGCCTCATCAGATCCTAATCAGTATTTCTTTATCTTCTGACTTTGCATAATGATCTTTTTTTTCTACATTTTTTTGAAGGAACTTAAAGGCTTTGATCCAGGAGAGAAGTTCTTCTATAACACATCATGGGGAGATGTTTCTCTCTGGGAACCTTCTGGAAAGAAAGTGGTATGTATATTTTTATTTGGTTTTCAGTAGAGGTGAGTGTGGATTAGTCTGAGGAACTCCACAGGTATCAGGAAGCCTGGTTGGGTGAGTGGGAGGAGGCACAGGGATTAGGCGGAGACGTGGTGCAGCTGTTGATGCCACTGGACCTTTGCCTCGGTAACTGTGCTGAGTTAAACAAACTGTGCTGTTAGGTGTGCAGCCTCGTAGTGCTGGTGGCTCTTTCGTCGTTGAGGGCTGCTCGTGCACCGTGGCCCATGCTGTTGTAGCACAGTCGCAGTGTGGCTGTTGCCAGTGGTGTAGCCGTTGTTCAGGCCTTAGCCCCACGCAGCACCCATGCTGGTGTGGTAGCCTGTGTGCAGTGGGTCACAGGAGAGTGTAGCGCATAGACCTGTGTGCCGCGAATGGCCTTGAGGGTGTAGTCACCACTGTGCGTTGCCTACTGACCGGGACCTGTTCTGAGAGTGTGTTCTCAGGTGCACTCAGGTACACTAGGGTGTACTTACAACCCTGAGGGGGTGGCCCCCCGCACCACGGGGCCCTAGACCTCAAGCGGGTTACTCAGCACTGCAGGCTGCTGCATAGCTAAGCAAGCCTCTGCGTATCTGGACACACCTACCTGTAGGAAAGGAAGAGTGAAATTGTAGCAGGTGAAGATCAGAAAGGGGAACCCTGTGTGCGGACGGCATCCGCGTGCCCAGAGCTGCAGGAGCGGGAGCTATGATGGCCCAGGGCTTTGTGACTGCTGGACTGACACATGTGAAGAAATGCTTTCTTTCCTCAGTGATAAATCAGCCCTAGTTTACTGTAAAGTTTTCATGCGTAGACTGACACACGTAGGCATGTTCAGATGTGCAGAGACAGCCCGAGTGCCTGCCCGCAGTGTTGAGTAAGCTGCCATGAGGTCTGGGTGTGCAGTGGGCGCCCCCCACAGGCTTGAGTAAGTAGACCCTGGGATGATCTCACATCCTGGTTCCAGAAACTAAAATAAAAATGTTGGGTTGGGGTTGTGGCTCAGTGGTAGAGCGCTTGACTCACATGCATGAGGCACTGAGTTCGATCCCCAGCACCGCATAAAAGTAAAATAAAGATATTGTGTCCATCTACAACTAAAAAATATGAAAAAAAAATGTTGGCCACTGGATCAGGGAACATGTCTAGAAGTTTGAAATCTCAGACCTTCACACTGCAATGTGCAGCACATGGCTGAATCCCCTGCTGAGGGGTTCTGTGGGAAGTGCCACCGTCATTGGCACATCTGTCAGCATCGAGAGGAGCCTATTCCAGTTTACTTGGCCGGTCCTTGCCCAGTCCCTGTCGTGCTGGCCTTGGGGATTTTGGTTTGGAGGGAAAATTCCTGTAATTATTCACTGTGTTGTGAAAATTTCTTCAGGGATGTTTCTTGGGTCCACCCATCCTCAAGTCCCTCCATGACAGGACAGTCCACTTTCCACTTTCTAATCAGACAGAAGAAGATCAGAAATTTAATTTCTGATCAGTGATTTAATTATCTCCTACTCAACAGAGTTCATGGCTTTGACAGATGACCTTGTTTTGAAGTTCTTGATTTCATGAATCTGAGGCCTCACTGATTTTCTCACCCGAATTCTTAAAATATCCCACAATGTAACATGCAGTGTATGCAGTTCCGTGCTTTCATCAGGAAACATCTTTGAATTCCTGCTGCAGAGCAGGTGAGAAGCTGGGTTCCTTTGCCTCAGGACTGTATGTTCTTGGAGTGAGCAGGGCCTTGGTGTTAAGGCACCGCTTAACGCAGGAGCGGCCTGGAGCCCCCGTGGCATTTTGGCGCTTGCTTGTCTACCACTGCATCTGCAGGTGGCCCCCTTCAGTCAGGCTCAGGGGACAGGGTTTAGGGACAGAGACCAGACAGTATCACAGCAGGAGAGTGGTTGAGGGCTCGGGTCAGAGCCCTGTGGTGCAGCTTAGGCCTGTGGGCTCTGAAGGAGGCTCCCCTGCTTGTGGTGCAGCAGTGGCTCAGCATCACTGGGCAGCCTCCTTTGCGACCTGGTGTTAGCTTGGGTGTCTGCCCCTCTATGGGGAGGCTTCTGTGCACATGTGCTTGCCTTTCCCAGGGTAAGTGCCTTCAGGTGTGCTGGCTTGGCTGCATGACTGTGCCGTTCCTCCCCACCAGCAGTGGGTGTTGCTGTGGTCTTCAGGTGTGGGTGTGGTTTTCCATCCAGGTAGCATGGGTGCCACTCTTGCTTAGGGTGTGCCTCTTGCCCCATGCTGAGGACCTGGAGCTCGTTGCCTTGAGTTTCTTGGCATCAGATGCCCTATTTGGAAAGGGTTCGGATCTTGACCCTCCTTAGAACATCAGGTCGCTTGTTTTTTTTTGTTTCTTTTTTTTTTTTTTTTTTTTGTGGTGCTGGGGATTGAACTGAACCCAGGGCCTTGTGCATGCGAGGTAGGCACTCTACCAGCTGAGCTATGTCTTCATAGCTCAGCAGGCACTCTACCAGCTGAGCTATGTCTTCGCTTGTCTTCTTACGAGGTTTGGCCTGGAGGTCTGTGTTCTTTGTTGGGTGGTTTCCAAGTCCGGAGTCTTCCCAGGAAAAGCTGCTTGCCGTCTCCATGAAGCCCAGCCTCTGCCCTTTGCTTCTGTGGGTCTGGCCTGTGGCATTGCGTTTTAGAAGCTTTCCTCCCCGGCTCTGCTCATGCCTAGCCGGTGCTGGCGTGCACTCTCTGTCCATTTCCACTGGTTTTCTTGTTGAGTGTCGAATTTTGTTGAATGTAGATTTTCAGTACTGCGTTTCATTGAGTAGGAGATGGGACATTTTTATTTATTTATTTATTTTTTAATATTTTTTTAGTTGTTGATGTATTTTTATTTTATTCATTTATTATTTTTTATATGTGGTGCTGAGGCTCGAACCCAGTGACTCACGCATGCTAGGCAAGCGCTCTACCACTGAGCCACAGCCCCAGCCCAAGATGGGACATTTTTAATGAACTAGTAAAACTTTACTCCAGGGACTTGGGAGGCTGAGGCAGGAGGATTGCAGATTTGAGGCCAGCCTGGGAACCTTGGTGAGGCCCTGTCTCTAAATTTTAAAAAGGGCTGTGTGCATTAGGCAGTTCCTGGCTCCTTACTGTTCTCAGACCGTATTAGGCACCTGCTTGTGCTGAGCAGCGTCCGTTGGCTGTTACCGTCTCTGGCAGTAGGGAAGTAGAAGGATGGTACCCATGGGTCTGGCAGGTTGGAAACCAGGCCAGTTGTAGGTGAATTCCAAGTTTTAGAATTGAGATTGTAAAAATGACATTATAACTAAGAGAAATGAGGAGGTAGGAAAGAAAATGACTTTCTCTTACAGAACATTTTTATTGCAGTTCAATTCAAATACAGGGTCAATTTGTGGTTTCAGTGCATGGCTTAGATGGGTCAGCAAGCTGTGGGTTTTGGGCCAGATTCTGGATTTGTATGGTCAACAGGCTCAGAATATTTGTTAGGCCTTTAAGTGTCTTAAAAAAACACATACTATTTGGAGTGTGTGAAAATCATGTGAAATTGGAGTTGGTTCCGTAAATAAAGCTGCACTGGAACACAGCCCATGCCCACCTCTCACTGTCCTGTTGTGGAGAAGCCCCCACCCCGGGCTTGGAGCACGCGTTGCTACTCGGGGTGGGTGAGGGTGTCCAGGTGCAGTGCACAGGGCGGGGAGTAGCGCCTGCTTGCACTGTGGGAGGAGCCCCAGCCTTTCTTCATCTGCCTAAGACTCGACTTTTCTTTTGACAGAGATACCGAACAAAGCCGTACTGTTGCAGCCTCTGCAGATACTCCACCAAGGTGCTTGCTTCGCTCAAGAACCACTTACATCGTCACCATGAGGACGAGGCTGACCAGGAGCTGGTGATCCCATGTCCCAACTGCACCTTTGCCTCCCAGCCCAAGGTGGTGGGCAAGCACTTCAGGATGTTTCACGCGCCTGTTCGCAAAGTGCAGAACTACACAGTGAACATTTTAGGTGAGACTAAGTCATCCAGAAGCGACGTGATCAGCTTCACGTGTTTAAAGTGCAGCTTCTCGAACACCTTGTACTACAGCATGAAGAAGCACGTGCTGCTGGCCCACTTCCACCACCTGGTCGGCTCCTACTTCGGCCTGAGGGCTGAGGAGGCAGGGGACCAACACAAAGCGAGTGATGCTGCTCCTGTGGACAGGACCCCCCAGCCTGAGCGGTACTACTGTAAGAAGTGCAGTGCCAGTGCGAGCAGCCAGGACGCCCTGATGTACCACATCCTGACGTCCGACGTGCATAGAGACTTGGAGAACAAGCTGAGGTCAGTGATTTCAGAGCACATCAAGAGGACCGGGCTCCTGAAGCAGATGCACATCGCCCCCAAGCCAGCTGCCCGTTTGGCCATACCACCGAGCAGTGGTGCCCCTGGCATCCCGGCACCGCCCCCTTGCTTTCGTCTTGCCCTGCCACAGAATGGCCAAAGTCCAGCTGTGGTGCAGCCAGTGACCATGGCCCCAGGCTCTGCTGGGAGCCTGACCCACTCCCCGCCTGCAGTTGCCCAGCCCCACGTGACCCTGGTCTCCAGCCCTCTGCCTGTGTGCCAGAGCAGCCTCTCCCTGCAGCCCCCTGCCCCTCAGCCTGTCCTCCTATCTCACGGGGTGCCGCTCAGCCAGCCCGTGAACCCCCCTGTGTTGCCCCTCACCCAGCCTGTGGGGCCCGTAAGTAAGTCTGTTGGGAGGAGCGTCCTCCCCATGAGTCATACTGTCCGCCCCGGGGTCTTGCCCCTCACCCAGCCTGTGGGGCCCGTAAGCCGACCTGTGGGGCCTGGTGTCCTGCCTGCCAGTCCCTCTGTCACCCCTGGGCTTCTGCAGGCTGTCTCACCAGGGGTGATTTCTGTGGGTCGAGCAGCCCCATCGGGGGTTCTCCCTGCAGCTCAGATGACGCCTGCAGGGGTGATCCCTGGACAGACAGCGACTTCTGGGGTTCTCCCCACTGGCCAAGTGGCCCAGTCAGGGGCTCTTCCTGTTGGGCAGACAGCCCCATCTCGGGTTCTTCCTCCTGGTCCGACAGTGCCCTTGAGGGTTCTCCCTGCAGGCCAGGTGGTCTCATCTGGGCTGCTCTCTGCCAACCAGACCGTGCCCACGGGGGTCGTCCCTGTGAACCAGGGTGTGAGTTCTGGTGTGCTGCAGCTCAGCCAGCCGGTCACACCGGGAGTCCTTCCCGTGGGCCCGCCTGGGAGGCCTGGAGTACTGCAGCTCAGTTCGTCCGTCAGTACTGGCGTCCTGCCTGTGAGTCCCCCTGCGAGGGCGGGCGCGTCGCAGGGCACCACCTTCCTCACGTCAGGCTCTATTCTCAGGCAGCTCATCCCCACCGGGAAGCAGGTGAATGGGATCCCCACCTACACCCTGGCTCCGGTGTCCGTGGCTCTGCCTGTGACCCCTGGCGGCAGTGTGGCAACTGTTGCCCCACCGCAGGTGCCCCTCCCGCTCCTGCCCTCAGGCACAGGTGCACACCTGGCCAGTTCCCTGCCCAGCCTGCCCTCCCCACAAGTGCTGGTGAGCGCTGCCCAGAGTGTGTTTGTTCAGGCCACCCCGGCGACGGATGCCAACCAGGTGCTGAGACAGGCCAAGCAGTGGAAGACCTGCCGGGTGTGCAACGAGCTCTTCCCGTCCAACGTCTACCAGGTGCACATGGAGGTGGCTCACAAGCACAGCGAGTCCAAGCTCTGCCGGGTGTGCAACGAGCTCTTCCCGTCCAACGTCTACCAGGTGCATGTGGAGGTGGCTCACAAGCACAGCGAGTCCAAGGCGGGCGAGAAACTGGAGCCTGAGAAGCTAGCTGCGTGTGCGCCCTTCCTGAAGTGGATGCGGGAGAGGGCCGTGCGGTGCCTGTCCTGCAAGTGCGCTGTCTCGGAGGAGGAGCTCATGCGCCACCTGCTCATGCACGGCCTGGGCTGTTTGTTCTGCCCCTGCACCTTCCACGACATCCGGGGCCTCCTGGAGCACAGCAGGACTAAGCACCTGGGCAAGAAGAAGTTGCCCTTAGACTATAGCAACAGAGGCTTCCAGCTGGACCTGGACGCCAGCGGCAACCTGCTGTTCCCCCATCTCGACTTCAGCACCATTCTGCCGCGGGAGAAGCTGGGGGAGCGGGAGGTCTACCTGGCCATCCTTGCGGGGATACACTCCAAATCCCTGGTGCCCGTGTACGTTAAGGTGAGGCCTCAGCCTGAGGCTCTGCCCAGGGCCCCCAGCAGACAGAAGCTGACCTGCCCCTTCTGCTTCGGCACCTTCCTGACGGCCGAGGCCTATGAGCTGCACCTCAAGGAGAGGCACCACGTGATGCCGACGGTCCACACAATGCTCAGGTCTCCAGCCTTCAAGTGCATCCACTGCTGTGGGGTCTACACTGGGAACATGACCCTGGCGGCCATTGCTGTCCACCTGCTGCGCTGCAGAAGTGCCCCCAAGGACAGCAGCTCAGGCCTGCAGCTCCAGCCGGGTTTTATTGAGAGCAGTGAGCTGCTATTAGTCAACGGGGAAGTGATTCCTGATTCTGCTTTCCCTGTGAAGAGGAAGTTACCAGATGGCCACGTGGGGACAGAAGAGCAGCAGGAACCTGAGGAACCATTGCTTGTCCTAAACACTGATGTAGCCCCAGGCCCAGAGAAAGGGACAAGTGTCGTGCCTTTGAAGAGACAGAGGAATGAAAGCAGGACAGAGGGGCCAGCGGCTGGAGAGGACATGCTCCAGGTCTTGGTGTTAGACCCTAGGAAATACGAGGGCCGTTCCTACGAGGACAAGAAGCAGTTCCTCAGGGACTATTTCCATAGGAGGCCCTACCCTAGCAGAAAGGAAGTAGAGCTGCTGTCTTCACTCTTATGGGTGTGGAAAATCGACGTGGCTGCGTTTTTTGGAAAAAGGAGATATATTTGCATGAAAGCAATAAAAAACCACAAGCCCTCTGTGCTTCTAGGTTTTGATATGTCTGAACTTAAAAATGTTAAGCATAGGTTGAATTTTGAATATGAACCACAGCATTCATAGGAGAAAGAGCCTCAGCGCCAGGCCGTGGTTCCCACTGGGCCTAGACTGCCCTGCTGAGTTCAGCTGTGCCAGGTGCTCAGAGAGACTTCTGCTGAGGAAGAGGATGGTTCTTGGATTGGTGGTTCCTGCAGTTGGGTTCTAACAGTTACTCTCATGTTTTCTTCTGTCATGTAAATTAAATCTTTTGGTATTCACGCATGTCTGTTTTCCCAGTAGCTCAGTATTGAATGAACTGAAACCTGCAAGTACTTGTGTTTTGATTTTAGGAAATGTCAGCTGGTTGGAGAGTACTTGATCAATTGGAGATGCCTACAGACCTGCAAAGTGGCGGACACGGGGTTGTGTTGGAGGAGCGCACCCTATGATGTGCGTGGCTCCCTGCGGACACCCTATTGGTTCTTTGGAAGCTGCTTGCTTATGAGATTATAATTTTGGTTTGACACTTTTTCATGTTTGTCTTGACAGCTGTTTCTTTTTTAAGTTATAACTCATAGAAAACCAAATGTTTTCATTTATAAAAAATACCCGAGTCAAAGGTTTGGTGTGCAGCTCATCATGGAGCCTCTTTGTAGAGTCATCGTGGGAGCAGAACTGCTTTCCATCCTGCTAGACTTTGCCTTTCCGGCCATGGCAGGCCTTCCTCACTCGGGGAGGACAGCAGCTGCTTAGTGCCTTTAGAGCGACACAACACCAGCACGCTGCTCCAGCCCCAGCTGCACTGGGCGGGGAAGGGCCGTGGGCCGGCTGAGTGGGCGGGCTGGAGCTGGGGGTGGCGAGGGTGGGGCACATCTGAGTGGGGAGTCTGGGCTCTGCTCTGGCCCAGTTGTGCCGGCAAGCAGGATGGATGATTGCGGAAGAGTCTCCACGAGTCACGTCTCGGGCTGGGCAGGCCTGTTTTCCACTCGGTATGAAGTAGCACAGAGCCCAAAACCAGTGCTGCCCGCCCCGTGGGGCTGTGGGTGGTGCTGTGGGCACACAGAGAGGGCAGGACAGCCCCGGGAGGTCAGCAGTGAGTCGCTTGCATGCAGTTGCTGTGACGTGTGCTTTCGAGGTGGTTGTGAAACTGGTCTGTGACTGTTGGTGTACTCTTGTAAATTCAGAGAGCTTGTTGGACTTCATAGGTTTTTTTTTTCCTTAACCTATTGTTTCAGAGTGTCTATTTTGAATTAAAATTTGTTACACCACTGCAAATACAACTGGTTAATTCTTTTAACCTTAAAACATGCTGTGAGCCAGGCACGGTGGAGCCCAGGAGTTGGAGGCCCACCTGGGCAATAGAGACCCCAGCTCAAAGAAATGGACCAAAATTGCTGACAAATGGGAATAATCTAAACGTGGACGTAGATACCACATTTGTTGCTAAAGGTCATTACTTGTCATTGTGTGAAAATAAGCATAACTCAAAAGGCTAATTAATTACCAGTCACCAAATTGAGGTGTGTATGAATTTGTTTTTGTTACTGTGACAAAGTAACAAAAATTGGGTGATTTCATACAGAGGAGAGGGTTATGTTGGCTCATGGTTCTGGAGGCCTAAGGTTGGGGGGCCTCATCTGGTGCCTTGCTGGCAGAGGCCCAAGGTGGTACAGGACATCACAAGGCAGGGACTGATCCTTCTGCTCACAGAGCCACTGGGGTCCAGGCTGAGGGCCTCATCCCATCCTGGCCCTCCTAAAGGCCACTACGTGCCTGCTGGAGGATGCAGTTCCCTCTGGGTGCCTCAGAGTGGCATTAGGTTTCAATAGGTGTGGTCATGGGGGATACTCAGACCATAGTGTGGCTAGTGGTTCCCTGTATTTCTGTGACAGCCTCCAAAGTGCCAGAGAGGACATGGCTGGGAGATGGGTGCAGTGAGCTTTGCTCTGCTGCCCTGTGCTGGGTGGTGGGGTCTGCGTTGTTGGGGGAAACAGCCTCAGCCAGGTGCCAAACTCCCTTTCGGCCAGCGAGTGAGGGGAAGCACCCCGAGGGTCTCCGGTGGGGGTCGGACTGAGAGAGGAAGGCCGCCTGGCCAATTCACCATGAGCCAGGGGGTCTCGTCTAAGCAAGTACCGATTTATTGAGGGGTTTCACAGGCTTATATAGGAAGGAGGGTCCAGCAATATCATGTTTCGTAACTAACGAATCGGAAGGGGCTGTC
>PVHX01013349.1:0-55120 GCA_004024805.1 Geosciurus inauris | reverse complement strand
CCTATCCAGGAGCATGGGAGATTATTCCATCTTCTTAGGTCTTCTTCAATTTCTTTCTTCAGTGTCTTGTAGTTTGCATTGTAGAGGTCTTTCACCTCTTTTGTTAAATTGATTCCCAAATATTTTATTTTTTTTTTGAGGCTATTGTGAATGGGATAGTTTTCCTAATTTCTCTTTCAGAGGGTTTATCACTGATGTATAGAAATTGCATTTCTATACATCAGTGTTTCCTTATTTCTATTGTTAAAGGAAAATAATTCAAGATTTCAACATCAAATGTGATTTTGAGGCATTCTCTATTCATTGATGATGCTTCCTTTTATCCCTAATTTGCAGATAATTTTATTTAAATTTATTTACTTATTTATATATTCTAATTAGGTATATATGACAGTAGAATGTATTTCAGTTCATTGTAAACAAATGCAGCACTTTTCATTTCTCTGATTATATACCATATACTGTCACACCATATATGCAGTCATACATATAGGGTAATGATGTCCATCTCATTCCACCATCTTTTCTGTCCCCATGCCTCCTCTCCTCCCCTTCCCCCCTTTTACCCAAAGTTCCTCCATTCTTCTCATGCCCCTTCCCATTATGGATCAGCATCCACTTATCAGAGAGAACATCTGGCCTTTGGGTTTTGGGGATTGGCTTACTTCGCTTAGCATGGTATTCTCCAACTCCATTCATTTACCTGAAAATTCCATAATTTTATTTTAATGCTAAGTAATATTCCATTGTGTATATATACCACAGTTTCTTTATCTATTCACTTATTGAAGGACATCTATGTTGATTCCACAGTTCTGTATGTTGAACCAACCTTGCATCCCACTTGATCATGTTGCACTAATTTTTTAATATGTTTTTGTATGCAATTTGCCAGAATTTTACTGAGAATTTTTGCATCGATGTTCATCAGGGATATTGGTCCAAAATTTTCTTTCTTTGATGGGTCTCTGCCCAGTTTTGGTATCAGGATGATACTAGTCTCATAGAATGAATTTGGAAGGGTTCCCTTCTTTTCTATTTCATGTAGTAATTTGAGGAGTATTGGTATTAATTATCCTTTGTAGTTCTTATAGAATTTGGCTGTGAATTTGTCTGGTCCTGGGCTTTTCTTGGTCGGTAAGCTTTTGATGGCATCTTCTATTTCCTTGCTTGAAATTGATCTGTTTAAATTGTATATGTCCTCTTCACTCATTTTAGGTTAATTATATGCCTCTATAAATTTGTCAGTGTCTTCTTGGTTTTCTATTTTACTGGAGTATAACTTTTCAAAATAGTTTCTAATTGTTTTCTGAATTTCAATCATGTATTTTGTAATATTTCCTTTTTCATCATGAATTTTAGTAATTTAAGTTTTCTCTCTCCTTTTCATTAGAGTGGGTAAGGGTTTGTCAATTTTATTTATTTTTTCATAAAACCGGCTTTTTGTTTTGTCAATTTTTTGAATTATTTCTTTTGCTTTCAGTTTCATTGGTTTCTGTCCTGATTTTAATTATTTCCTTTCTTCTGCTACTTTTGATGTTGGTTCATTTTTCTTTTTGTAGGGTTTTGAGATGTAATATCAGGTCATTTATTTGTTGACCTTTTATTTTTTTAATGAATGAGCTTAATGCAGTGAACTTTCCTCTTAGCACTGCTACCATAGTGTCCCAGAGATTTAGGTATGTTGTATTGGAGTTCTCCTTTACCTCTAAGAATTTTTTTATCTCCTCCCTGATGTCTTCTGTTCTCCATGTGTCATTCAGTAGCATATTATTTAATCTCCAGGTGTTAGAGTAGCTTCTATTTTTTTATTTTATTATTTATTTCTAATTTCATTCCATTATGTTCAGATAGAATGCAGGGTAGTATCTCTATTTCTTTACATTTGCTAAGACTTGCTTTGTGGCATAACATACAGTCTATTTTGGAGAAGGATCAATGTGCTTCTGAAAATAAAGTGTATTTGCTCGTTGATAGATGGAACACTCTACATATGTCTGTTAAGTCTAAATTAATTTTTGTTTTATTGAGTTCTATAGTTTCTTTGTTCAGTTTTTGTTTAGAAGATCTATCTAATGGTGAGAGAGGTATATTAAGTATTATTGTGTTGTGGTCTATTTGATTATTGTAGTTGAGAAGGGTTTGTTTGATATACCTAGATGCCCCATTATATGGGGCATAGATATTTATGAGTATTATGTCTTGTTGATGTATGAATCTCATAAGCAGTTTGAAATGAAATTCTTTATCCCTTTTCACTAGTTTTGGTTTGAAGTCCAATTTATCTGATATGACATGGAAACCTCCAATTGTTTACACAGTCCATGTGAGTGATTGTTTTTGCCCATCCTTTCACTTTCAATCTGAATATCTTTTCCTGTGAGATGGGTCTTTTGAAGGCAGCATATTATTGGGTCTTTTTTAATCCAGTCTGTCAGATTATGCCTTTTGATTGATGAGTTTAGGCCATTCACATTCAGGGTTATTATTGAAATATGATTTGTATTCCCAGACACTTTGGTTTATTTTTGGTTTTTAACTTGACTTGGGTTTTCCTTTATTAGGCCTTTCCTTTAGTGTTGTTCCTCTCTTTGATGATTTTCACTGTTGGCTATCATTTCCTTTTCCTGGAATATTTTGCTGAAAATGCTCTGTAGTGCAGATTTTCTTGCTTAATTTTGCTGGATATAAGATTCTTGGTTGATATCCATTTTCTTTCAGAGCTTGATATATGTTGTTCCATGATCTCCTGACTTTGAGGGTCTGGGTTGAAAAATCTGCTGACATTCGAATTGTTCTCTCTCTATTTGTACTCTGATTCCTGTCTCTTGTGGCCTTTAAGATTCTATCCTTATTCTGTATGCTAGGCATTTTCATTATAATGTGCCTTGGTTAGATCTGTTGTAATTTTGTATGTTTTGTGTCCTATAATCCTCTTGTATTTGATTTTCCAATTCATTCTTTATGTTTGGGAAATATTCCGATATTATTTCATTGAAAAGATTGAGCATTCCTTTGCTTTGTTTCTCTCTGCCTTCCTCTATCCCCAAAATTCTTAGATTTGGTCTTTTGATGTTATTCAATAATTCTTGTATGTTCTGTTCATGGTTTCTTACCATCTTCACTGTATGTCAACTTTATTTTCAAGATTGTATAGTTTGTCTTCATTGTCTGAGGTTCTGTCTTCCAAGTGATATAGTCTGTTGGTGATGCTTTCTATTGAGTTTTTTATTTGGCTTATTGTTTCTTTCATTTCATGGATTTATGACTGTTTTTCAGTTTTTTTTTTTCCCAGAATACCTCTCCTTCTTGAGATAATCTTTTGATGCCTATATTTTCTCTCATCTCTTTGTTGGAGTGATCAGTTTTTGCCTGTATTTGCTCTCTTATGTCATTCTTTAATTCACAGATCATTTTAATTATGTACATTCTGAACTCTTTCTCTGACATTTCATCAACTGCACTGTCAATGGATTCTATTATTGTATTATCTTGGTTAATTTAGGGCACTTTCTTCCCTTGTTTTTTCATGTTATCTATGTGTCTTCCTTCTTTGCAGTGCAAATCTGAGGTATTGCAGTTTCTACCCTATAATCTTATAGTGTCCCTGCATATTACCTGTACTTCACCTTGGTGTTGAGCTTCCAGTCCAGGCTGGTGTACCAAGATGAATGCTAGTGCAAGTAAAGGTGGTGGTGGCAGTAGCAGAGGTATCTCAAGATAGCAGTGGATGTGTCCCAAGATGGACGCAAAAACTTTCAGAGATGGAGCTGAAAGGGCAGACATTCCAATGGCTTTGAGCTGCCTGTTTGGAGATGTAGCACTGTGACCTTCTGTGCTGCAGTGGGCAGCTGCCTCCAGGGCCTATCTGTTGTCCCAAGGTGGAGAATACTGTGTCGGAAGGGCAATGACTGCAGTGTCCCAAGGTGGAAGTGGGCTGGGCTAGCATATAGTTGGTAATTGGGGAGCCTCCATGTGGTCCTCAGCTCTGTGTGGAGGCGGTCCTGGGCTTGGGGTCTCATACAAGTCAGTAGGGGCCGTCTTGGGTCTGATCTAGACCTGAGTTCTTGGGTGGGTTGGCTGGGGTGGTCCTGGGCCTGACCTGGATCTGGGCTCCTGCAAGGGATGGCGGGGTGGCCGTAGGCCTGTGCTCCTGCATGGGTCTGCAGTTCAGCAGTGGCCACTGATAATTTTTAACTGAAATGAATGTTTGATTTTTCCAAATGCCTTTCAGCACCTATTGATATAATCAAACATTTTTCATTTTTGATTATATGGTGAGTTACATTAAGATGTGAAGGCAACATCAAAATTATATTTCTGAATGAAATAGCAGTTAATCATGATATGTGATCTTTTATTTTTTATTTCTGTTTCCTAAAGTTTAGTGGTTTTATTGATTGGTTTCTTTTTCTTTTTTTCCATTGTGAGACATTTTTGTATATGGTGTTCTTTTGATGTTTTCCCACATTTTTATTGGTGGTTATAGTTGTACATAATGTGCGATGTTCTTTTTTTTATAAGTTATTCTCTTTCTTAGTTTTCATAGAGAGCATTGCTTCTTAGTATTAGTCATTTTTTTTCAATATATTATAAGATTTTTTTGATGAGTTGATATTCTTTATTCCTAGATATGGTTAATTTGTCACAATCATAGGCATCTGAAGCAGACATTTTTATTGTGAAAAATTTTAATGTAAGCTAAATATTTTAAAAAGATATGGGATTACTTACATTCCAGATTTCATACTGAATGGAATTTGATCCTGTTTCTTTTAAGCAATTTGACCAGTTAATATAATGTGTTGAATATTGGGGGCATGAAGATAATTAATTTTTAAAATATTAATATACTTTTATATTGGTAAAATTTCCTGTGATGTTTCTTTTGTCTTTCCCTACATTGGGAATGTGAATTTATTTTATTTTGCCAGATTAGTCTGACTGGATATCATTGTATTGGTATTTTCAAAATATAAGCTTCTGGTTTTATGTTTTCTCTAATGTTTTTCTGTTTTCTATATCTTTATGCCTTCTTTTTTCTTTACTATTTCCTTTTATTAATTTACTTTTTTTACCATTTTTTTTTATTTGTTTTCTCCTTGAGCTAGAAACACAGAAAATTATAGTCCAATCTTATAGAAGTTTGGCAATATGAAACTTATAAGTATTATTTGAGGTATATCATCCACTTTTTGATTTGATGTATTTTTATTTCTAGCTTAAAATATGTTCACATTTTACTTTAATTTTCTCTTTTATGTATAGTTTAAAAATTTAGAAATGTATTATGTAGCTTCCAAGTACTTTGGGACTTTGCAGAGATTACTTTATTGCTTTCTAATCAAACTCTACTATCATCAAGAATACACTGTGTTATTTCAACTATTTTATACTTATTGTGAAATTTAGGGTCCAGATTAAGTGCTATCTTCGTAAATGCACTTTTTCATTGAAAAAAATGTATATTCTGCTGTTGTTGAATGTACTATGTGAAAAGTTAACAATGTTTTCAAAGCTTTCCATACCATAAATGATATTATTTTGTATTATTATAACAATCATTAATCATTAACAGCATTTTGAAATATCCAAAAATGACTGTGAACTTTTATTGAATTTCAATTCTATTGTTTTTTTGCTTTGTCTTTATCTAAGTTTTTTATTAATTTTGTAACCATTTAGAATTGCTAGGTCTTCATACAAAAAATGACTCTGTTATGGTTTGGATTGAGAATGTCCCCCAAAGAGTCATGTATTGATGACTTGTCCCCAATGCAGCAATATTCAGAAGTGAGACTTCAGGGAAGTGATTGGATAATGAGGTCTGTGACTTCATCAGTGAATTAATCCATTGATAACTGAGTGGACTGCTGAGAGGTGGTAGAACTACAAGGAGATAGGAAATGGATGGAAGAAGTAGGTCACAGGTTGGGGGCATGCACATGGGGACTATTGCTTGTTCCTGGTGCCTTTGGTTTCCCTCCCTCTCTGCTTCCTGGATTATGCATTGATCAGCTTTCCTCTGCCATGACATTCTATCTCATGACAGGCCCAGTGCAATGGAAACAGGTGACCATGGACTGAGACTTCTGAAACTGTGAGCAAAGATAAATATTTCCACTAAGTAGTTTTTCTCATGGAATTTGTTGCAGCAATGAAAAGCTAACATGACCTTTCTTTTCATTACATTCTCTTTGCCTGTTCATAATATTGTTCACTATGTAATATATTTCACTAGTTATAAAAATGATAAATTTTACTTTCTTTCAATTAAGGTAGCATTCTGTACCTTTTCCTATTATTTTACTGTAAAACTACTTGTACATTTATACTTGAAGTGTGTTTTTTCTAAATGGTATACACTGGATCCTGTTTTGTTTTTTTTTTTAACCTAATCTAGAAATGTCTACATTTTATAAGTGTACAAAGACTTTTTCCATTTATCGTGATCACTGCTGTGGTTAGGATTAAATCTATTATAGTTTTTGTTGTTTCCAGTATCTTTAGCTGCTTCTTTGGCTCCTCTTTTCTCCTATCTAAGCTTCATTTGGAATACTTGAATATTTGGTGTGTGTCCATTTTCTCTATTTTGTAAGGTTATTAGCTTATAAATTAGTGATTAACATTCATTTCATTATATTAGTCATTATTTTGTGATGTGTAGTATATACTTATCACAGCCTCATTTTAATGACTCTAAGATTTCAATTTTAATGTAAATCAATTTAACAGCCTACCTCTCCGTGTCTTCATTCCTGACCTTCTATACTAATGACATGCATTTTGCATTTATGTATTATAGACCACATTGTGAGTTTTATCTTATATCTTGAGTATTAAATTATTTTAAGATATTCAAATAGTAGAAGAGAATCTTTTGTATTACTCATATAATTACCATTTGTAATGCTTTCCCTTCATTTGTTTAGATCTATGTTTTCCATTGCCATCATTTTTTATTATTTCTAAATAAAGCACTTTCTTTAACATTTTTTTGTAGTGTTAGTCTACTTGTGATGAATTCTTTTGGTTTTGACTGACATTCTCTAATTTATCTTAAATTTAAAAAATACATATAGAATTAAAGGTTGATTACTTTTATATTTTAAATTGTATTTTCTGACAGTATTAAAATAATATGCTACTATCCTTATGTTTGATTTTTGTGTCAAATATCTCTCTGCTACTTTGGATACTTTTTCTGTATCATTGGTTTGCAACAAATTGATTGGTATGTGTTTGGTGAAGTTTCTTTCATTTATTTAATATTAAAATTTTATTGGACATCTCGAATATATAGTTTTATGATTCTAGCCACATTTGGAAGAATATGTGGCCTAAAATTTCACATGTTTTTACTGTAACCTCTGATCTTTTCTCTTTTTTAGTACCTCAAATTACAATCTCATTAGACTTCTTAAATTTGTCCTAATCAGGAGTGTCCCTTTCATTTTTTTCCACTCTTCTCCCTGTGTTTCACCTTTAGTATTTTCTAATTTTTACCTCAAATTCATTAATCCTTTCTTATTTGATTCCTAATGTGCTATTATTTGCATCCAGTGTATTTTTATGTCACACGCTGTAGTTTTTATCTCTAAATGTCTGATTAGCTTTTTAAAAGATAAATATATCTTCCATATTTGTACTTCTTCAATATATAGAATTATTTAAAATGACTATTTTAATATTCTTTTCAATAATTCAAACTTCTGTGTCAACACAATTTTTATTCTTCTCATTTTGTGTTATACTTTTCTGCTTCTTCTCATACCTGATAATTTTGTATTCCCGTATATATTTTTGTGCTCTCCTCTGTGACAGAGTTCAGTGACTTGAAAAATAAATTTGTATTCAGTCTAGAGTTAATCATTCCTCACTATTGGGTTAAAATCTTCTACATATTCTTCCCAGTATCCCACGAGTCTTGAGTATTTTAGTGGCTAGTGAGGACTTGATGTATTGTTTGGCAAGTGTGAGAACTGGGCAATCTCACCTCTTATCCTTTCAGATGGTCCCTTCAGAGTGTTCAGCTAAATTCTTCATTTATATGCACTACTATAAAACTGAATACTCAGGAAGAACACCAGGTTATCTCTGTGTAGTTATTTCACCTAAAGTTCTCTCTTTTTTCTTTTCTGTTTTTTTTTTTTTTTTTTTTTTTTTTTTTTTTTTTTTTTTTTTTTTTTTTTTTTTTTTTTTTTTGATACTACTTGCTTCAGTTTTCCTGGAATTTCAACTATTTCTCCTAAATGTAATGTTTCCATCTGATTTTTCTTACGTTTTTCCTTCATTCACCATGGTCTGCAAACCTTATGCAGGCTCTAATCTAGGAAAATTATAAGGTTAACTTCATTTTTCTTCTTTCTTTGTAATAGCACTTTTCTCTGTTATCTGTGTTGTGGTATCTTTAAAATTGTTTTCTATCTTTTAGTTTGTATTTCTACCAGTCTCTGATAGTCCATCTTTGTCCCAACTTAAATGCTACTTTTCCAGTGATTTTATTACCTTATATCTCTGTATTGGAGAACAAAATATAGATATCCAGATCATCACACACACAATACTTTTTCCTGATTTAATTTTAACATTTGTGGTAACTTAGTATCATACATTATTTATGCTGTGTGATTTTTTAAAAATAATACAACATAGTTAATATCCTTCTTATTAAAAAAGAAAATAAGCATAACAAGTTTAATGTTACCTTTTATGTATTCTCATAGACACATTCATTTAATGAATTAAGGGTATAATTGGCATTCAATGCATGTGTAAACAGAAAGTTGGCAGATATTCAGCAAATGCTGCCTAGAAGAGTTGATTACAGAAATACATATGAACTGATGATATGTGGTTCTCAGAGGAAGAATATGCAGCATAAAATATTTCATATGTAGGTAACATGAAAAAAATGAAAAGGTATAAAATACAGGATGTTTGAAAAACCCCAAGTAGATTCCTGTTTTTCCTTTATAGAGTAGAGTTCTGGAATATTCATTCAGCACTGAAAGATGAGTCTGAGGTAGAAGACCACTTTAGGATTTAGAAAACATAATTTCTAGAATCTATTTGTATGGTTATGATATTTGGGGTAATATCATTGTATCATCATGGAAACGGTATAGCAAAAAAGAGACAATAGGTTGATGCTAGTATATGGAATTTTTTATTTGGGCATTATAATTATACATAGTATTTGAGTCCATTTTGAAAATATAGTACAGTCAAAGAATAATCATGAGGCTTAAAATCAAGGATTTTGTGGATGATGCTAAGAAACTATGAAAATACCAAGTGAAATTTAGGATAGCCAAGAAATAAAAATAATGTTCAATTACAACAAAAGTAAGATATAAATAGAATAAGATATTTCCTGAGGGATGGTATAGAAGAAATTAAGATTTTTGGAATCACAGGAAATACATTCATGATTTCCCCTACATGCTTCCCTGATAATAGTTTATTCCATTGACAATGCAATGTTTATCTGTGGGGTGTCAATGGAGGAAAGTACAATTTCTGTAACACTTTAATGACTAAAGAATACTTTCAGTCTCAGGCCTCCTTTAAGACTCTGAAGTGTAATTATCTGATAGCAAAGAATGATTAGAACATTTCAGTTCTCTTTTTATGCCATGCAATCTGTGATCTCTGAGTTTTTTAGCATATAATGGTAAATATTAGGACATTACTCATAAATGTCTCTACTTTTTATAGCTAACTTTTGCTCCTCCTTCATTTTCTGGCTTTCATGCACATTTTCCAAGAAGCCTTCTCTGTACCTTCCTCCATTGTTACCTAAAAAAAAAAAAAAAAGTGTATCACCTAGAATAGGCTTACACTGCACTAGCAATTTAATATGATATCATCAAATTTCCTATTTCTATATTCACCATGAATATTTAGACAAATCTTGAGCAATCCTGCTGAGAATCACTAATATGAGAATTAATAAGCTGGGCACAGATTTCAGGTAAATAGTAGTTACTCATGATCTCATTAAAAGAATCTGTTTTCCAAGAAGAAACTCCTCTGTTCAATGTCTTTATTTTCTCACTCAAATATTCCTTAAAATGCACTGAAAATCAACAAGGATTACACATTGTGTATCTCAGAGTCCTTGAATATCATTTCTCCTAGTATGTCTATGCCACCTGGGTTTATCCTGTTATTAGTTGTCAAGGGGAAAATATCTATTCTCTTGCACTGTAGCAAATATAAGTTCTCTTTCTTTTCCCTCATTGTTTGGCACTGGGGACTTAAAAGCCACCTTAAACATTTCTCAACTATTGTCAGCACCAACATTCTGGACCCACTGTTTTCCTATTTTTATTTCCCTTTAGTTCGGGCTCCATTCCCTGTGGTTATAATTACTGCGGAGTATAGGTCTTTACTGCTGAAAGCTGCTGCAAAACATTGTTACCTTGATGCCTGCAGACTTGGCCAGTGTCAATGAGAGATGTGCAAAAGTTGCTCCCTGGTGCCCGGTGTCTTCCCTATGTGCAGGAACCCACATGGTTTAATTCTTTCCCAGTAGTGACTCTACAATTCTAATGATTTATAGAGATTCTTTAGTGAAAACATATTGTTCACAATTCATTTGGCATTATCTCTCCCAAGAATCAAAATCCATGTGTATAGAAGTTAACATGGAGCATTAAGCGCATCCATTTCTGTAAGCCATTTGCTCAGTGAGTTGAGATACTTTGATCAAGTTACTATTAAAAGCCAGCTGTACCTCTAGGCAGTGAGAACAAAATGAACATTACTCCTCCCTGCCAGACCAGATAGACAGTGTAGAAGTAGAAATGAATATATATATATTGGTACTGGGGATTGAACTCAGGGATACTTACCACTGAGCCACATCCTTAGCCCTATTTTGTACTTTACGTAGAAACAGGGTCTCACTGAGTTGCTTAGTACCTCGTCTTTGCTGAGGCTGGCTTTGAACTCGCGATTCTCCTGTCTCAGTCTCCCAAAGTGCTGGGATTACGGGCATGTGCCACTGTGCCCAGCTAAGAAATGAATGTTTAAATTTTATATTTTTTATTTTGTTTTAAATTTATCCCCAAATATTTACATAATACTTATCATTTGCCAGACCTTCTGAATGAAGCAATAAATAAAATCAACTCATTCTTATTCTCTTTGAGAAATAGTTAATAAAGGAAAAGAAATACATACTCAGAATTTGTTGTGAAGAATAATTAAGCAAAACATATATATATATGCAAAATATACATTTATGTATATATACACATGTATTTGCATATATATATGTATGTATGTGTCAACTCACAGAGTTTATTAGAACTAGTGTCTCTAAAAATATGAGAAAAAATATTTCATTCAGGAGTATAACAGTCAATTGAAGGAACACATTCAAATACATTATCATTTTAAATTTTGAGTAATTTCTTCTATAATTAAATTTTAGTTTGATCATGTTATAATTTACCAAGATATTCTCATTGTCATGTTTATCATTTATGTTGTAAAAACACAAATGATATATCATAATCATAAATGATTATGAAATGATACTTTTACATCTTTTCCTCTTTTTTCCCCTTTTCAACTATTAAAATGACACTCTGAATTAACTTGGACAGCAAAAATTAAGTAATTTATTAAAAAAAAAATATATTTTTTTCAATTTAAAACACCAAAGTTAGTTATTAGTTACTAAACATGAGTTTAAATGAATTTAATCTATTCTTTAAAAAATTATTTGATTAAAGTCAATAGGCATAAGCAAGCTAAACATGCACATTGATTAATCATCAGCTGATGAGTGACTGAATCAATGAGGTAAAGAATAATCATTATGGCCTCTTGTAATAGGTAATTAGATTCTCTTATCAAAAAATAAGAGTTAGCTCTTTTTGAATAATTTTCTTTGAGAGTAATCATGGTTGCATGACTTTGTTACATTAAAGGTATACTAATAAAAGATAAATTGACACAAATTTGGTATGCCTCATATATACTAAATATTCATCACATTTGCAATTTTTTAGTTTATATAAAATCCAAGGAATTCTTATTCTTGTTTTTTCAGTGCAATATACATACTCCTAAGCTGTAAAAAAATAAGTTTGTAAAATCACAAGTATTTTGAATATGTGTATGTGTATGTGTGATTTAGCATGGTGTAGGATTGGTGCCAAAAGGACAGTATTTTTTAAATTTTTCTCTACAAGTGTTAAGTTGGTCATTAACTAAAATTTTAAAAGAAATATATCTGTATATTTGGATCTATATGTATTTTAGCTGTGTCAGATGAATACTATTTTAGGCTATGGCTTGTGATGTCTCCATCATTTCCTTTCATTTAACAAGTATTTTGGTTTAAAAAACTCACTTGAATATTCATATTTGTATCTAAAACTTTGAAATACTGTTGATTGGGCAGAAGATTGTGGACATAGAGTCATTTCAGGCAGCTATAAAAAGTATGCAGTTAGTGATAAATTTTAGTCAAAGTATAATAGGCATCATGTTTCCATTAAAATGTTCTTATATGTATTTTCTCTAAATCAACAGGAAAAGTATTATTTTTAAAGGTTACTTAATAAATTTTATTAATTATAATGTTTTTATTATATATTTTTGGACTTTGTTAATATGTTTGTATATTTTAAGCCAAAATAATATAATGTCCCAATAAAGTTATTAGTATCCACTAATATTCATTTCTTTGTAAATTGCATTTATCAGAACTGTTATAAAAATAGTAAAAAGCAAGAGAAATATTGTTTTCTTGCTTCAGTTCATTGAAGGAGCCCTTGTCAAGACATTGATTAATCAGATGCATGTACTTTATAACTGCAAAGCTTTAAATGTGGAGAAGTTAGCTAGTATTTACATAGCATAGTTCCTGTGTTTTATATAAGTATTTCATAGTATAATCCATAATGTAAATATTCCATCAAAATTATATTGTAAATAAATGATGTTATCAATCAAATTTCAGGTGCTATGATATCAAATGTAAAGAATTCATTTAACTTGCCATTGTCAGACATTTTATATGTATATATGTGCATGTATTTGAAACATGTTGTAGATTTTATTGATTATATATTATATGATCTATTATATATGTTTAGTTTTATATGTATGATTATATGGTTTCTGGATCTTTGTTGATGCTAAGTGTAACCATTATGGAAGAATATAAGTGGAATAGTTTTATCATTTAATAAAAGATAAAATTAATTTAATAAAATGAGAAATGAAAGCAAGAAGTTTGAGTCATTTGAGGAGTCAAAGAAGGCAAAAGCAAAAAACATGAGTTAATTCTTCATTAAAAAACTTACTAAATTCCCAGAAGTACTGTGATAACTTCTATGTATTTCAAGAATAATGTATTTTTGCTATTTTTTTATTTCTGAAATTCCATAATGGTCTTCATTTCAAAGGATTTATTAGGAATACTTATGTACATGTACATATCTAAGAATTAAAATAAAGCAATAATTTTGATAGATTTTTGTGATTAAACAGTTTTTGAAAAATACTCCAACTTGGATGTGTATAGACAACCAAAAATCTACCTTAAATGATCTTCTCTTATCAAGTGAATTCAAGAGATATCCCTCTATTCAGAAATAAGAAAAACATGTCTTCTTTTGCATGAGTATTTGTACTTACATAATCTAATAAAAATAAGTATAAATATTTAAGGTAAATATGTAACCATTATTCTATACATTACTATGTTTAACTGAGATCCAATGCAAGAAAATAAAAATAAAGCACATCAGAAAAAATACTAGTGTTATAAATTGTTCAAAACATAGGCAGTGATATTTAGTAATTTTTTGTTATCAAAATATTGAATAAAATTTACATTTAAATCAAAAGTTGCAACTTTAAGATATATCTCTATATCAGTGTATGTTTTATTTGGTTAGGAAACCATTAAAATAATTCATAGCTGGGTGTGGTAGCGCATATCCGTAATCTCAGTATTTTGGGAGGCTGAGACAGGAGAATGATGAGTTCAAAGCCAGCCTCAGCAATGGCAAGGCGCTAAGCAGCTCAGTGAGACCCTGTCTCTACATAAAACACAAAATAGGACTGGGGATGTGGCTCAGTGGTCAAGTACCCCTGAGTTCAATCTGTGGTACCAAAAAATAATAGTAATAATAATAATTCAAACATGAAATAATTAAAAATATAACTAAAGAACCAGAAAGTATAGAAAGAATTTAATAATTTGTGAAATATTTAGAAAGTAAAATCAAATGCACTCTTTGATTCTTTAATTGATTCTTTAATCAGTAAGTAGGAAATTCAATTCTGGGTTTCATTTTTACAGTGATTGGAAATTAGGAATGCTTATGGTAAAAAAGGGAATGAGTTGAGTAGAATTAATTTTTCAAGGATTATAAAGACTTTGGATTTGGACAAGTTGAATATATAATGCCCAGGGTGTATCTGACTGCTGATATCTAGAGCAAAATCAAGGAAAAATATTGTAAAACAAGCAAACAAAGAAATAAAGTATTAAAATATGTTATAAGCCATATTTTGGGATGAAGATATAGTCTAAAGATATAGATTTGGGCATCAACATTATATAGATAATTGTTAAGCCATGACTGAATGAGGGGTACTGATATTCATAGGTTTGCAACTTTCTACAATAATGCTAGCCAATTAAGGTGTAAAAGTCAAGAAGTCAAATATTTTCATGTGATTCATTGCTATGTCTTGACTTAATACACCACATGGTGAATCTTAAGAGTATTCTTTTTTCATATGTGCAACATATTTAACCAATTTAAGTTGAAGTATTTTCAGTATATTAGTATATATACTCATGAGCTGGGAGACTAGCTCAGTGGTAAAGCACATGCTTTGCATGAAAAAGAAGCTGAGTTTAGTCTCTAGCAACAATAACAAAAATCTCAAGCTTGCATGCACACGTGCACATGCACAGAGAATATGCTATTCTCTTTTCTTCAATAGAATAAATAAACGATCTTGGACCCTATGATTTAATTATTTGTAGAGCAATGCAATTTTAAACAGGATAAATTGCTTTTGTATTCAAAAATGAAAGTCATGTATGATTAAAAATCATTTTTTATGTTGACAAAGCAGAATAGGAGGCTTTTGAATTCCATCAAATGCTTACTGAGTTTGATCGCAATAGACATGTCGTAAAATCTTCTCTTCCAGCTATTTGGCTCAAGCTTTACTTCTATATTGAAAATAATATTCCACTTTCTACAATTCATATTAACATTTAGAAACATAGTGAATTCCATTATTGTTCAGCAGATATTTTACTACTCTCGGTGGTTTTCATTTTTCCCAAATATAACAAAAGTAGATAAAAACTATGTAAAACATTATGAAGGATCCTATATGCCAGAACAATTCAAATGTCAGGACCCACACTGATAATTTAATATGTGAAGTGGAAAGTTTAATACTATTTTGAGCTTTGGGCAATATGCTATCCCACAAGTAGAGTTCTACCTAGAGATAGTGAAGAAAATTTTACTGGGATCCAGGTGAGGAAAGATAGAAAATGAGTGAATGCCATGGGAAGAGACAGGATGGGATAGGTAATGCTTTGGTCCAAAAGAGGATGTTCTCCACCAAAATTTGCCTGAAAGTTTTGACTATTTTTTTAATGAAAAATAAGTAAAAAGATATAAAAAAGATGTCAACATATAATAATTTTTCTTTAAGCAAATTATTTTTGTTAGAACTTTTTGGTCAAATAGAATGAGAAAAAATTATATTTTTCTTTCAGCACTAATGCTATTATGTGAAGTATATTTTACTAGGACTGGGATCCAATACAATTATTTCTGACATGATTTAACTGGTAAATAAAATTTAGACAAACTATGAGAATTCAGCATTTAACTACTTTACAAAGGCAACTACAGTGTGTACAGTGTGTATCCCCACATGGATACATTTGCTTTGCTCAGGAGGTAGTATTTACTCTCTGGCCTGATGGACTACATAGTCAAACTCAGACAATCCTGAATGTGAAAGTAAGCCCGGAAGGTGAAAGAATATGCAGACTATGGTCAGAAGATAATGACATTCTGGTAATTGAAAGATGTTTAAACAACTGAAATTTAATATTTAGACTCTGGAGTAGTACTGTTGGTCCTGTATCCTCTACGCTTCTGATCAAAAATATTCTTTTAAAAAATTGCATCTGTACTTAACATGCTTAGACATTTTCTTGCATTATTTCTTAAACTATGTATAGTGAACAACTACTTATATAATATTTACATTGCATTAGGTAAGGCTATTGCAAGAAGCCCAGTGGTGGCCAGAATTTTAGTAATTGCAATGAGATTGTAACAACAACAACAAAAAAGGATGAGTTTGAAAGGAATATTTTGAAGCCAAATCCATGATATATACTGAGTGACTGTGATCAGGACAGCCTTAAAATGCCCCTAAGCTTGACCAAACTTAAGACAAGTTTCTTCCTGACTTCAGGAACTTGACCTTTTTTTCTTTAGAATATTCATTTTATAAAAGTTATCATTGTAAAATTTTACTCTGACCACTTTGAAATGTACATAAATCTCTTTCCCTGCCTCTTGCCAATTCTATAACCTAGGGACTTTCTCAAGTAGTTGAGAGCCATCCTTTAGAAATAAAATCCTCTGGCAAGACAGAACTTCATTCTCCCACATTTTGCAGGAGATAAATGGCCTGGCTTTCAGAAGTTCCAATTAACAGAAATAGATGGACTTAGCATAATGAAGATTGGAAAGGAAAACTCAAGAATGCTCAAAACACTTCACACATCTAATGACCAAACTTGCCTTAAATCCTCAAGTACTTTACCCCCAAAATGAAAACCCCTTTCAGTCTTTCGTTTGGAGGAATTGAGTTCAATTTCTGTTTATTAAAGTAATATTGAAGAAAGTCTTTCTTGCCTAGCATTGGCAGGTGCAATCTTTCTTTGACAATTCCATTGAAAGAGTAGATGTGGTATAATATAAGCTCAGGAGAACAGTATGATCTACAGGTTCCTAATTTTTCCATCTGGCAGAATGGCAGCTCATTCACTGAAATTGAAGATAACTTGGGAAAGTTAAAAAGGAGTGAGAAAGCTCAGTAGGACAAAAATTCAAATATAAACCAAATCAACATAAAGGAATAGAATTGGTATTTCCAAGTTAAATCTCCTTTTATCATGGCCTAAGGGAACTAAAATTCAAGGATAATGATTGTTAACAAACCATGTATTTAGTATTTCAAGATCCATCATTAGAATGTATTAAATATTTCCTTAGAGTGAGGATTAGAAACAATCTGTGCTTTTCATGCATTTTTAAAAACATCATCTCACAATTTACTATGAGAAACAAAATACACATTTTATAGTGTAAGTTTTACTTTTTAATTTTTCTGATGCTCAAAAATACCATTACTGCTTTTTCTCAGAATTTTGTGAAAAATTGAGAATCAGGTTCTATATTTAGATTGAAATGCATATATAAATTGAATAATTTCTCTAGTTCACATATTGGAATGTATAAAAAGAGTCTAATTAGATAAATATTGCTTACAAATCTTAAAAATATTGCTCCTGATGTCTATTCTCTTTATTACACTGCATTTTTTCTATATTTATTTTTGGGTTATTTTAGATAGTTTGAAAATGTAATGCAGTTTTTGAAAATGAGTACTTAGGAAATATAATCCATATATGCATGTATATTTGAGTATTAGGTAGATCTATAAATTTTGAAATGTGGGCAGTGTTCTCAAATATAAGTTTCAAAAACAAAAGAAGAAGGTAATTTGTTGGTACATTTTGTTTGTTTGATTTTGGGCATCCTGTAGGTAATATATTAGGTAATAACTCAATGGCAAATATATAACCTAGATTAAAGACATATCTAGTCTACTGAATAAATGTCTAGAAAAGAAAGAGAGTAATATTATGTATACCTCTAATTTATGTAGTTATTGGATGGTTGGAGTGTTTAGTTAAAGAATACCTCATCTGAATTATTTTAAATAATCATGGATATTAATTAGTTCACCTATGTTTAATTTCAAAGAAATATGGGCCTTCCAGGTAATTGTCAAAATTCAAAGGTGGCATAAAGGACAAATAATTAATTACAAATAATTAATGTAAAAAACATAGATTGTTTACTCCCAAGGTTCTAAAATGACAGAGAGAAGGAACTAGAGTTAAATGTCTCCTATCATAATGAACATGAAATAGAACAACTGATTTCCATGAATCTATAACCCATTTTGTCCTATCTTTCCAGATGTGTTACAATCCTAAAAACATAACTATAATATATAATACATAGTAAAATTGCATATGGTATATTGTGATCATTTTATAACATATCATAATATTATAATACATTTTAATTATAAGACATAATATTATTAGTATGATAATACACATAAGTTCTAAATTATGATTTCCAACTGATTCTAATGTCCTTCTGTCAAATTCATTGATATTTTCATAGAATTGAAAACTTGGGACTTAATGGATTAAAAAATATAAATATCATCCTCTCTTCCCTCTACCTCCCTCCCTTCTTCACTTTTAATTTGTTCATTCCTCTACATCAAAATGAGTTTTGTCAAGGATTGAATTTGATTAAATGATGGAATTTTTCACTCTGAAGATTAAACCCTACATATCGTATACTCTTATGATCTTCTTTAAAGATTTATGCCTAGACATTTTTGCATAGCACTGAAGAATTGCAGATTTCTAAGAAAGGAAAAAATACATATTTGTTCTTATTGTGAGAAGCATGAGTGATATTTTTGACTAGAAACTCTGCAACTGCCAGAAGAAAACAGTCAATACTCCCAACATAGTGGCAAACACATTGAATTCCTTAGCAAGGCCACTACAGCCGAAGACAAAACTCTTGAGATCAATAAGCAGGATGGCATCAAATTAAAAGCTTTCTGCATGTTAAAGGAAACAATAATGATCATGAAGACAGAGAATGGGAGAAAAATTTTGCTAGCTAGTTGTCTAGCAGGTTATTAATATCGAGAATATATAAAGAACTCAAAAAACTTAATATCTAATAATAATAACAACAATAACAATAATAATAACCCAATCAATAAATGGGTGAGAGAACTTCAAAGACATTTCTGAAAAGAAGAAATTCAAATGGCCACCAATATATAAAAGAGTGTTCAAAATCCTTAGGAATCAGGGAAATGCAAATTAAAACCACATTGAGATCTTTCTCACTCCTGATAAAATGAGAATTGTCAAGAATACAAATAATAGTAAATGCTGGCTGAAGATATTAGAAAAAGAGTCCACTCATACACTGCAAATTAGTACGCTCACTCTGAAAAACAGTATGGAGATTCCTGAAAAGACTAAGGAATGGAAATATCACATGACCCAGCTATCCAAGTCATAAACATTTATCCTAGAGAAGTAAAATCAACATATTATATACAGGCACATTATTTTTTAATAGCAGTACAAATCACAATAGCCAATATATGAAACCAATCGAGTTGCCCATCAAAAGATGAACAGATAAAGAGTATGTTGTATACATACACATATAATGGAATTTAACTCAGTCATAAAGAAGAATGAAATTATGGCACTCGTCATTAAATAGATAGAACTGGAAAACATCATGCTAAGCAATATAAGCCAGATTCAGAAAATCAATGGTTAATGTTTTCTCTCATATGTGGAAGCTAGAGCAAAATAACAAGGAAAGAAGGGTGAGAGAATATGAGAATAGAAAGGAGATCAGTGAAGTTAAGGAAGGTTTCAAGGGACAGGGAGGAGGACTAGAAAAAGAGAGGAACTGTAGCATAAAATTAACCAAATTACAATGTACCTAGGCTATGTATAAATACATGTATTATACCACAGTTAATTACACCTTTGTGTATATCTGTAAAATACTAATTAAAATACAATAAACAAATAGAAGGCCATTAGAGAGAGAGAACAGGGGAAGGAGAATGGGGTGGGAAGAGGGTGGGAAAGAGGACATACTGGGGATTGAAATGGAGAAAATTATATTTCACATATGTAGGATTATGACAAAATGAAACCCATTATTATGTATAACTACGGAGTACTAATAAAAACATTTTAAAAATAAATGTGAATACAGGGAATTAATATTTCCAGTGATTAATTTTCTTATCACGAAAATGTTTCCATAGCAGGACTCAACTTCCTAAACAGAGAAAGCATAAGATAGATAAAAGAGTGACACAGTTTGAGTTTCTCTAACATTGGGACACAAGATAATTGAAGATATTGCTTAATATCAGATACATTCATATACAATGCCTCAGAATTTCCCAGTCTCAGCTCTTTCACAACTCATTATATTTTTCACTTAGCCAATCTAATACCTTTGTGTAAACCTGAGCAGTCCCAGCACAAAGAGTTAAGCCTGACTCCTCTCAAACCTTCCAGACTTCAGGAAGTAATATCAATATGTTAATATCAAGGCATAGGACTTTATTGCTGGCTCTCTCATTGGCTATTGAATGTTTCAAATAACTTCATGCCATATAAAATTTTATCAAGGTGGGACAGAAGATAAGAACTCTGTAGACAAATTCCCTCTCTGTTACTTCCTTTGATAGACCGTTTCTCTACTACCTGTCTAGATGTATCCACCATTCTGATCAACTATTTTCAAGCAGTGGGCAACTGACAATTTGGTAATGTACTTCTTTGTGTCTGCTTCCCATTCTTCTCTGCTCTTCTGCCTGTTTCTCTCACTCACTGTCCTGGCTTTTTACTTCCCAATAAATCAGTAGCCTTCAGTTTCACTAGAATTTATATTTTTATCAAACCTTATATTAAGAAATAGAAGTATAGTTTAGATGATCCATATAGACCTAGGGATGGGCGTGGTAAAAAGAGAAAAATATGATTATCATGATATAATTGGATAGGCATGAAGAAACTCCATGTTTCTTCAAAACAATAACACAGGTATAACTGTGTGTCAGGAATACTGATATTGGGTTTGATAATGGAAAGATAAAAATTAAATAGTAGTATGAGGGATGTAGAAGAAATTCTGTGGCCTCCCTTCATTCATTGGTCCATGACAGATGTCATCTATTGAAATGAGCTGTTTTGTTTTGTTTGTAACATAAGTTGCTACAAGAGAAGCATAATCTCAGTTATGAACCAGGATTTTAATTGCTCTAATGTGCAGAAAAGAATGGTCTGTGAAATTATGAATTTTTAGATGAGTTTACATGTGATAGCTATAAGTTTCCCAAAGGCATAGTGGGTATTGTATACAAATATTATAAGTGTGAAAGGACTGAAAAGAGGGTGTCTTGGCCTCTATTTTTGTATCTAAGCTTATAGAGGAAGAAGGCATGAATGGAAAAGAATTACCTAGAGCTGTTAATTTCCATATAATATTTGTTTCACTGTTTAATTACAACTGAGTAAAATACCAAGTGGGATCTAGCATAGACTCAGAAACATGGGCTACCCAGGATTATAGGAGGGTAATGACTGGACTATACAAAGCTGAACCCCATCTTCTGTTTATGCAGCGCTTAAGAATAAATTCCCACTGGGCATGGTGTCGCACACCTGTAATTCCAGCACTTTGGGAGGCTGAGACAGGAGAATCGCGAGTTCAAAGCCAGCCTCAGCAAAGGCGAGGTGCTAAGCAACTCAGTGAGACCCTGTCTCTAAATAAAAACACAAAATAGGGCTGGGGATGTGGCTCAGTGGCCAAGTGTCCCTGAGTTTAATCCTTGGTGCAAAAAACAAACAAACAAACAAACAAACAAATACATTCCCAAAATATTTTCTCCAAACAATAACCTCAAAAGAGGAGAATAAGTCAGAATAATTTCAGATAATTCTTAGACTAATTACTGATACCATGCTATCTTTTCCATGGTTATAAAATTTTGGCTTCAATGTAGACAAGTATATAACAATGTTGTGATTATATAGACTGCATAGGAGATAGGAGGGTCAGTTCTTTACCAGTTCTGAGGAAGTTGTTACTTTAAAACTTTAAGATCTCTTTCAGTCTTTGATCTACAATATGTAGTACTGACAACAATGAGATAATATGGTTTTCTTCCCACTTTTTTTCTAATTTAGCTCATATTCACTTGGAGCAAACTTCAGGCATTCATCATTCCTTCATTTTTCTTACAGATAAGCCTCCCAGCATTACCTAAATTACCATGATTGTGTCCATTATTATTTTTACTTTTTCATTGGTTTGCCTTTCAGAAACACTCTCCTTAGTCTTATTGTTATCGGTTGCAATGGTTTCAGGTTTGCAATCTGCTATCCTATCTGATTCATCATTCAGCTTACTTCTGTATTATCAGGGAACACAATATTAATTTTATTGTTCTCTTTCTCCTGGATGACATATTTAACAGGATCTGATAAAATTTTCTTTTCTTTCTTCCAGAAAAAGCCTCACAGTGCTCTTTGCCAGTAATGACTTGCTTGCTAAATCATTTCGTTTATTATAATTGTGTTTTCTGGGCTTGGAGGGAGCACTTTGATTATCAAAAGACAGTATCCTCAATTTGCTTATGATTCAAATACGAAGCATTTTCCTCACATAATTAAATATTAATTTAATATGAAAGCTGGATATATTTTCATTCCCCTACTTTTCTTATTTATATAGCATATGGTACATTGTTGTGGCTTTGTTTAGAATGATTATTAGTTATTGTCACAAGGCTTTCCTGATGTTTATAATTAAAGCAATAATTTAGCCTAAAGTATTAGAGGGACAAGAATATTGTAGTCACTTCTTTTATAGCATATTTGTAATGTGGACATGCAAATGTAATTCACAGTTGAAGATATTCCAATCAAATATATTTATTTACATATAAATATATATTTATTGATTATATTTTCTAAATAACATGTAGTAAGTAAAGTACAGAAAATGTAAATGTGAAAAAGTCTCCTTTCTGTAATGAGAACATATAGTACTGTATACTACTGGTATAGTGGCAACATATACTACTGTACCTATTTTTTATTTTTTTTATTTTTTTAGTAAGAACAGAAAGGAGCAAAGTTTGGAGTTTATCATCCTTGCTTTGGTAGGTATTTCTAGGAGAGAAAAAGCAATTTCTTGGGTAGAACATGCATTTGAAGAGAGGGCCTACAGCTCAACACTGACAGACACAGGGTTGTAATTTTATTTCAGTTGTGCTCCAGGTTTATTTAAACAATGAATAGAGTACAAGGGTCCTTGGAGCACACATGAAAATGTTTACTGAGAATGTAGAATTTTCTATTAGTAGTATACTCTTCATCGAAAGGTAAAGAGGTATTTTAGTAAGGAAAATATTTGTTGTTTTCTAAGATGGGAAGATCTGAGTTTATTTGACAATGGCAAAGAACATGTAATGAAAAAAGGGGTGAGGTTAAATAAACAGGATGTATAAAAACTGAGTTCAGTGTTGAATTAATGTGAGATTTATCTCCTTATAAGAACTGACTCTCAAAATGTTTACATTTTCATTGGTTGAATAAGGTAATCATTACATAAACTACTTAGCATACTGATATATTAGCAAGTGTTTAATAATGAGAACTGCTATAACTGTATTCTTTGTTTCTTTGAGGGAATGTAAAGTAACTGAGGTTGAAAGGAGAACTTTTTATTAAACTTTATTTCCACCACTATTTTCATACTATCTTGGCCATAATAGTTTAACAAAATTTATTGATTATTATGAATTTCTGGGTAACATATAGCAATTTATCACATTTTTTCTAAATCAAAAAGGAAGATTAACATATATTTTGTCATATTAGGGGTGCATTGTGTGCATGTGAGTGTGTGCTCATGCACTTATAAGAGTGTGGCAGAGGGCACTCAGATCTCTAGGGCAAGAAGAGGTGCTATTTTACAGGTCAGCATTCACAAAGTCCATCCATTTATTAAGAGAAAAGCAGGATTATTAATATCTTCCAAGAGATACTATGTCCCTCTGTAATCATTGTGCTTCATCATTTGCATATAATCAAGTGATAACTTACCAAAGGTCTACATAAGCTATTTGAGATAAATCAGTTATTAAATCTCACCAATAAGAAGATAATCCACAAATATTGGAATACATATCTATATTGGGTTTCAAAGGAGAAACAATTCAAATTGTGAAGAGCACTAAAAGCTGTGTTCATCGCTCTTGGAGGGGTAAATTTAATACATTAGAATGTATTTCTGAATTTTTCAAACAATTATTGAGTGAATAATATTATTTAAAATGTGCAGTATTAAATCAATGAGATGGCTTCTTGAAATTCAGTGTAGGACTTAAGGTTGAAAATGCCAGTCAAAACATATTTTTTTGTCATCTTTACTTCCCAAGACACTAATGAAATAAGATTACAGTCATAGATAAATGAACACATAATAAAGAAATGAAAATCTTAATATATTTCAGAGAGGCAAACAATCAAGCATTGGATTGATTCAAAAAAATACTAACAAAAAAATTGAAACTGTGGTATATACACACAATACAATATTATTCAGCATTAAAAGAGAATAAAATCATGGCATTTGCAGGTAAATGGATAGAGTTGGAGAATATCATGCTAAGTGAAGTAAACCAATCTCCAAAAACCAAGACCTAATGTTTTCTCTAATAAGTGGATGCTGATCCATAATGGAAGGGATGTAGGATGGGAGGAATGGAGAAACTTTAGGAGAAGCAAAGGGGAGGGACAGAAAGGGAGGGGGTATGGGGGTAGGAAAGATGGTGGAATGAGATGGACATCATTACCCTAAGTACATGTATGAAGACACAAATGGTGTGACTCTACTTTGTGTACCACCATAGAAATGAAAAATTGTGCTCCATTTGTGTACTATGAATCAAAATGCATTCTGCTGTCATGTATAAAAAAATTACAGGTAAAGTTTTAAAAAAAGTAAGAGAAAAGAATATTGTTCAATGTTGACCACTAAAAGCAAAGAGAAGTCTGCCCAAGAATGCCCCACAGAGATTCTGAGCTCATATCTGGAAGACAGGAAAAGTGTGCAATGAAATTCAGGTTAAAACCAAAGGAATTAACTTTTTATATTTAAAAATCTTCTTCAGTGCATGTTGCTAAACCAACCCACCAGGACCATCAGAAACAGCAGAACCTGCATTATCTCTGGGTATCCAATGATAATGTGAATAAGGTCTCCATCTTCCAGCACTCGTGACATCTTTAGGGAGTGTTCATGTCCCAACCACATTCAAATGCCCTAACTTTGCAGTGCACTTTGCCAGCTGCTTTTCAAAAGTGATAGCTGGAGAGCTCACAGTTAACATTCTCATTCAAAGGAACAAAGTAGCATGTAAAATTCAATTACCTAATAGCAAAAAAAGAACACCACAGCTCTATGATCCTGGGGATTTATATAGGAAGTAAGGAAAACTAAGTATCTTTATGCTTAAAGGAGAATCATAAGCATGGTCAGTAACAACTAAACAAATATCAGACAAAAATAAGCAAAGCCAAACCTGCAATAAAAAATAAAACCAAGAGAAATAAAAGGTAATTTTGGAAAATGGAATTTTTAAAATAGCTAAATTTAAATCCAATCAATATTCTCAGGTATTTGGGGAGATTTTTTTTTTTTCAAGAAATAAGATGCTAGAGTTGCACGATTGTTATTAATGAAAATGTGTTTCACATTTCACAATATTTATAAAACTGGATTTTGAATGTTCTCACCAAGAAATGATAAATGTTGGAGATGCTAAATGTTCTAGTCAGCTTTCCATCTGTTTCACAAAATACCTGATAAAAACCAGTTAAAGGAGGAAAACTTTATTTTGGCTCCCAGTATCAGAGGTTTCAGTTCATGACTGGCTGGCTCTATTGTTACGGGCCTGTGGTAAGAAAGAGCATCATGGCAAAGGACATGACAGAAGAAAGATGTTCACCTCATAGCCAGGAAGCAGAGAAAGAGAGGAAGGGTCCAGGGATGAGAAATACCCTTGATGAAGTTATACCCATTTCTTTTAATTAGGCATACCCTCCTATGTTTTCCACTGTCTCCCCAACATGCCATCAAATTATTAATCCCTCAATGAATTAACCCACTGATGAGGTAAGAGCCCTCATGAAACAAGCACTTCCCAACAGCCCCACCTCTAAACATTATTGCATTGGGGACCAAGACTTTAACACATTTAACACATTATGGGACATTCCATATCTAAAGTAGAACACTGAATATGCCAATTCATCTGATTTCATAATGTAATACATGTAATAAAACATCACATTGCACCTCATACACTGGTACATTTATGTGTCAATTAATTATTTTAGATAAAATGCTACGGAAAAATCAAGCAAAGAAATTGAAAAACCCTTACAAACTAGGAGTAAAATTTATAATTTAGAGGAAAATAAGCTATATACTCTATACTCAAAAATTTTCCCTGAAACTTAGAGAACAATGTTCACATAAATTCAATGAAATCAAAATATAGACATAAATTTTAGGGAATGTACAATCATGAGTGTCAGGTTGAATACTTCTAATTTCCTATGAAAGGAAACCTACTTAAATAGTCTTAGCATTTGCTTCTGTAACTGAAGCATCTAAATATGAGGTAAGTTACTGGAAGTCTCACAAAGAAAGCTCAGCTTCTGTGATTGCCCTAGATTCACTATGTGTGACATTTATCACACTGTATGTGTGACCACCATCTCATTGGCTGGCAGCAGCCACAGTTCCTTATATCACATTTATGTAATTCTCTGTCCTATTAGTGGTAGCTTCACAAGAGCAATGACAAATTTTTTTCTAACCAGGGCAATTTCATAAACCTGCAACCAGTACAGTGGCATCTCTATGGAGGGGCATGACTGTAATTATTCTACACGACTCTGAGCCCACAGAGAGGTGAGTCTCTTGCACATCTCCAATACAGATGCTGAGAATGTTGTGTTGTGGAGTTTGTGAATCCCTGTGTGTCACCACCTTCTGTTTTTTGAGGCTGCAGAAAATAGAAAGGGAAATTGGCATCTTGGTCCCTGGAGGAGGCACAACATGTAGGTCCTAACACCAGCAGAGGTAGTCTCACTGCAGGCCACCCAGGACGACTGTCAGGATTTATCTCACATTACCAGTATTGTAAGTGTCCTATTCCAGAAGGAGTCTGACATGTGACAATGAGTAGCAAATAAAAAACAAGTTGAGAAAGACATATAGAAAGAAAAAAAGTTTTACATTTTAGTACCTTTAACGGCACTTTTTCTCTCTTCTTTGAAGAGATCTGACATATTTAGTTTGCACCTAGTTGTGCAAATTAGGTAGCCTGTGCCTGTTCTGGCCATAGCATTTAATAATTTTGTTGCACATCACCTTAATTGAGCTGTAAGTCCAACACTGAAATAAATGGAAAGGGGAAAATTACAAAAGAAAGAAAGAAAGAAAAGATGAAAATATTGACAACTCTGAAGTACCTGGAAATGTTAAGTAACACACAAAGAATTTAAATAGCTGTAAAAGTCAAATACATATATATTTAATATATATATACATATATAAAAGTTTTTTCTATAATATGCCTATATATACTAAGGATGTTTTTTATTTTCCTGTTTCAACAAAATGAACAAACTAAAAACCTAAGGTACTGTCTACTAGAAACATGGACCTTCCACTAATTTCTAATATATTTAATATTATGCTTAATTATGTGTTTTCAAGGTCTAATATTTCATGTATTTCAAGATCAGAGTGGAGTTGAAGGCAGAATGTGTTTGAATGTTTACATCGTTTCACAAACCATCCTCTAATTAAGTTCAATGGGTGTTTATTAAGTAACCAAGAAAAGAAGCATTTGTTAAAATCTATTTGCTAATCCATTACCTTAACTAAAATATATCCTGTGTTTTTTGTATGTATATGTATTTAATGCAATTATGTGAAAAGCAGCTTTACAAAAATAAAACAAAACAAAAAATTCTTACCTATGCACAGTCTTCAAATTGCTAGTACCTTCTACCAGAATATGCTTTTCATATTTCTTCATTGTGTAAATGTCCTAAATTGCTCTTTTCATAATTATGTACCTCTTATATTGTCAAAACTTGTTGTCTAATATTTCAGCTAAACCATAAAAAAATGATTTGCTCATGTTTTAAAGGTAGGGCTTCTATACTACATTTCCAGCTACTTCCTTTAATTATAATATATTTTAAATCTTTAGAAAAGATACTATTGTTGTATAGAGGACTAAATATACTAAAATCATTAGAATCATCAAACTTTTATAACAATTGTACATTCTTTAATGATGTCAGTCTCAAAATTATAGCTGCATGTAGTAAATATAAAGTAAAATACAATATTAAAGCATTTCCCTGTTCTCTCAAAGATATATCATTTAAATGGGTTTTTCTGTTCTATAAATTGTATCAAACCATTTACAAAGTAGTGCTTTCATACTCTTATTGATGGATGTGAATGAATTCTTTATCATTGTTGCTATCGTACCATAGTAGAGAAATCTAAACAAATAGATACAATTTTCTCTACGAACAAGATCAATTTCATTTTTTGGCAGTTTCTAAATTGTGTTTGTCAATTGTTAGTGAAATTATGGAGATAGATGATCACTGGTCTCGACCTTTCATTACTCCAAGGCCATGGTGTGAAAGAGCAGGTTGCTGCTGTAAAGTTTCCCTGCTTTGTTTCAATTTAAGGACCTGAGAGTTATTTCTCAAATCATGGAGTAAGATGACTGTCTGGAAAAGCTGTGGAACTCCCAGGATTGTAGTTTAGACTTCATGTCTAGTGTCTCAGCTTTTACCAATCTTTTCACCCTATTGTACCTACCTGTCACTCACTCTACTTCAATCATACCACTCTATAGGCAAATTCCTCAATGCCATTGCCCCTGCCTTCTCACTGTGACGCTTACTCACTGAATTTGTTTATTTAAGTGGAATTCCTTTCTATGGATGCACAGTAGACATTAGATTTTTAGCAAGAAATTGAAGTGCTTTCAAATGACTCAGATTATAAAATTACATTACTGTTATGTACTTTAAAAAAATCAGGAGTTAATGCAGGAGTTGAGCAAATGTTAACACTGAAAGAACTGTGGACACTACCATAAACAAACTTCATTTTAAATTACCATATAACTGCCAAATATAAGATGTGTATGATGATCTCCATTGCTAAAATTAATTCAATACGATCAAACTGGTGCCATTCAGTCATCTAAATTCATGGAGCTAGAAAAATAAATAAACTACTACTTATTTAAATGTGTGGGCTTACATTTTAACTTTTTGAGGCAAATATAACCATCCCTTCTGTCACTCCACACACTACATGCACGCACACACTCAAAGTAAAAATATTTTAAAGTGAAGTGTTCTATATCGTTCAGTGAACAAAGTATGCTCATAACTCACTTCCCATACACATTTATATATCTGCAATGCCAGATTTCTCAACTGCAAATCAGACAAGCCAATCTATTATTTGGAGGTGTAAGGATTATGCCAAAAGAATCCTATGTGCTTAAAAAATATTCTTTTTTGCATTGATACCATCCAATTATTTTATAGATTGAGATATTCTTCATCTAAGAACTCTACTAAATTTAAATTATCTCTAGTTAATATTTTAATTTTTTCCACTCATTTTCATTTATGGAACAGAATTACTGTATGCTTTATTATCCAGGAATCAGAGTCCAGTGTCCTGGGTAGTGCAGGATAATTTTTGGATATATAAAAGTGCCCCATGGATAACCCTCCATAATATCATGGAAACCATCACAACTTCCTAAAAGATTGTTTCAGTAAATAGAATTAATGTAGGATTGAGATATAATCTTTCTTAGGTTCAGGTTTAATTTTTACAACTTTATAATTTTAAATATCTATTCTGGCCTTGGAGTAATGAAAGGTCGAGACCAGTGATCATCTGTCTCCATAATTTCACTAACAATTGACAAACACAATTTAGAAACTGCCAAAAAATGAAATCTAAATATCACATCTACAAAAATGTGACCATATCTTAGTTCTTGAGTTTTAATTATCTTGGTTCTCTAGTGTTAGCAAATTGACACAGATAAGGATAAGTTTCCTCCATAACAATGGAAGGGCAAACAATGATTTATTCTGAGCACTCCAGATTCACACTATGTGTTGTTCTTACCCATTTTGTTATTTGGAATTCCTCTTACGTGCCTTTAAAAGCTACTGATTTTTTGTTGTTGTTGTTGTTACATATAAATGACCATTTCAAAAACATTCTTTGGGGACAACAATCATCATCATCAGTAAAATTGTTTAAGGCATAGTGTGTTTTGTGCTGTTTTGCCCTTTAGAAAGAAGATGTCTAGTTTTCTTTGTTATTGTCTCTGAGAATAAAGAGTTTAACTTCTTGTCTATAAAAATATAACTAAAGAAAACATGCTAGTTTAATCTATTTTTATTTACCTTTTTAAAATCCACTTATACGAAAAGAAAATGTTATGCTTTTACTCTTTTCACATATGCTCTTAATTTTCACTTTCTATCAATTTTCCTATTTATATTTTGTGTTTTCATTTTTCCTCTATGCATAATGGAAAGAAAAAAACATTGTATAATTTCCATGATGTTTTTTGGCCCCTTACACTAAGTACCTGCTTAAAATGGGGGAAAGAAATGATTTAAAGTGTAGCAAAAGACAGTGGAGAAATATCAAAAGTGGGTATTTTGATGGTGGAAATAGTGGAAAGTGGATATTTAGCTTGGAAGAAACATATATAATCATATAGTACATAATCTTATCAATGCTGAAAAGCATAGTTTGTGGTCATTACTCAAATTTATTTAAGTAATAACAAACTGGTTATTCCATTAGAGATGAAGGCTTATCTTATAAATAATATATATATGTATGTATGTATGTATGTATATATGTGAAATAATACATATAGTAAAATAATCCATAATTGAGAAAATTGTTTTAGCAGGCTAAAGAGAAGTTGAAGACATACTGTGCTTCTACAATTTATTTCTTACTTTATAAAGGTCAGTTTTCAAACCTTTTAAATGGAAGTTCTGTTGGGACATTTTGATATAATGTAGAGATACTGAGATAAAGAAAATATATATAACTTCATTTATAAAACTCCTAAAAGAAGTTTTTGAACACAGAAGCACTAATTTAAATTCCCAATTGAAGTATGAGTATTTGAGGGAAGGGTTTCCCTAGGAGTTCTCTTGTATTGATATACTCAGAAGTCAATGATGTCAGGATCTCTCAGCAGGAAACAAGTCTCTTGGGGTCTATGACACTCAATTAGGACTTTCTGAGTTTAGTAATTCAATACCACTCTCTTAACTCATCACATCAAAACAAATATAATATTTCCAAAAAATGCCTTTAATTTAACTAGAAGATATCTACAATTCTTACAAAATGTAGAAACAGCAGATGCTATGAATGTCTATCCTAGTTGAAGAAGGAACCTGCCCTATGTAGATTCCCAAAAGTTTGCAATCCTCATCAAAATGAGTCAAAGAACCCTCTGCCCGCCTTACTTGCAAAGTTAGGGTCAGTGGTAAAAAAAGAGACAGAGTTAAATCAAAAGCAACATGAGTTTGTTGCAGTAAATAAACCCATGTAATCTTATGAAGTTCGGAAATAAGTGCAGTTGGCCATGATTGTTGAAGCTGATTGTTTTGATAAATAAATGACGTTCTCTAAATCACTGGCTAAAGTAACTTAATTTGGCAACATCTTCTGATTCAAGCAAATGATCTGCTTCTGTTGGGTGGATACATGGACAAAAAGTATAAGGACTATAGACAAGAATAAAGGTAACAAAAGCTAACTGAGATAAACTATGTCCTGGAAAAGGTGAACATTCCCCTAACTCCCACTTAGGGGAAAAGTTAGAAAAAAGTAGAATACTATGAAAGACACAGAAAACACTAAAACAGCCAGAAAAAGAAAGGGTGGTGCAGTTCAGGCAGAAAAAAAGAGTGTACACAAAGAATTGCAGTCCAGTTGAATGTTTGTTTTTTTATTTTAATTAGGAAAAAGGTATTGCAGAAAACCAGAAACCAGTACCTTGAGATGCTAAGGAAATGCTTGGCAATTTATAATTCTTGAGCCAAGTAAATTATTGTTCAGAATTGGTTGCATAATAAAGATGTTTTCAGATATATAATGAAAATTTGTTAGCCATATTTATATTCTCTAATATAGATTTCCTAAAGTATGAACATGAGCTCAATGACAGGTATGTTTTTGAGTAACAATGTTTATTAAAAAAATAAAGTAAACCTGTTGACAAATTTAAACCATATTGAACCTAAAATATACGAACACTAGTATTTTGTTTATTTAAATCCAAGCATAGACAGTATAACCACAACCTTGTAACAGGAAACATGTAGTTATTAAGAGAAAACCACAACATGAATGTATTCGGAAGAAATATATAAGGTGTTTATAAAAGGGAGACAAAAAGACTCAAAAAGAGAGAAGAAAAGAAAGAGAGTAACTTGGCTTTCTTTCCAAATAAAGGTATAAACTTTAAAAAACTAGACTAATTGAAAAGGAACACTATGAAATAATAGAAATAACAACTAAATCTCTTACCTGAAACTATACCTTAAAATCAAAACACTTCTGATAAAACTGACACAAGAAAGATGAAGAAAGGCACAAATACAATAGAAAAAAGGGAATATTCTAAGGGTTAAATTCTTTTATAAATGTAATATTTTAATTAAATCAATTTGAACATTTAGATAAATTGTATAATTTTTCAGATAAATATAATCAAATTGACTGAAGAATAAATGGAAATATTAAGTGGACCTGCAGTTGTTAAATCACTCAATTATCAGGAGCATTAGTCCATTCACCATCTTTTCAATAGTAAAGAAGTTTTAAAAACTGAATTTAATAAAGACATCTATGAACACAGCCTCTATCCTACACAAGCAATCAATGATGATAAAAGAGCACAACCTAAATTCTATTGAACTTTAACATATAGAGAGTACAACCAAATTTTACTGAAATTTCACATATATAGAAACATTCACATGTAGCCTATAGAAAAGGTGACATGATTATAGCCTGAAGAATTCTTAAAAATTGAACCTAGAAAAATTAAACCCACAGAGTATATATAATATTTATACTCTGTGTCCTATTTGTATCAAACATTTGCTCAAAATTATATTTAGAGGCTTGTCCCTGTTTCTGCTTGTAGGAATTGATGGTTTATTCTTTCAGGGCATGGTGGCACATTCCTGTAATCCCAGCTACTCAAGAGGCTGAGTCAGGAGGACTACAAGTGTGAGGCCAACTCAGCAATGTAGTAGGAAACTGTCTCAAAATTTCAGAAAAGGATTCTGAGGATATAACTCAAAGGTAAAGTGCCCCAGTACAGCAATCAATCAGTCAGAGTTCATTCTTTCTTTTATTTTGTTTTTTAACTTTTCACTTTGTAATAATTTGACACACACAGAGGTTTCAAAAGGAGTTTGGAGAATTTCTCTATAACTTCAGCTTATTTTTTTTTTTTTTTTTGGTACTGGGGATTGAACTCAGGGGCACTCGACCACTGAGCCACATCCCCAGCCCTATTTTGTGTTTTATGTAGAGACAGGGTCTCAATGAGTTGCTTACCGCCTCGCCATTGCTGAGGCTGGCTTTGAACTCGTGATTCTCCTATCTCAGCCTCCCTAAGTGCTGGGATTACAGGCTTGAGCCACCGCGCCCGGCTAACTTCAGCTTATTTTTTGAGACATTATTTGGTGCCCAAACCAATCTAAATCACTATAAGACAACATTTTTTTTTTCAGACATGAACAGATATAAAAAGATAAGCAAACATAAAAAGACAATATAGTATCAAATTTATCCAGATATAAATTTCAAAAATAATACATACCAATGTAGAGTTTATCCTGTGTGTCTAACAGCACATTAGTATTAGCATGTGTATCAATTTAACTGGAGATTAATCAAAATTCATGAAAAGCAGCCATACAATTGTCTCAATTTTTCAGAAAAAAATATATTATACTATTTCAATAAAGAATTTTTATAAAAACTTGAAACAAAATAGAACTTGATAAGCTTTGAATAAAGTTTATTACTAAAAATATTTTGCAAAAATTATGATCATGTGTGGATGATCATTGGTGTTCCCATCCAAGTGGGGAGTTTTCATTGCCACTGCTGCCATTTGATATTGCACTATAGTTCCTTACAAAGTGAAAAGACAAGAAGGAGAAGAAAGAAGAAGACAGAAAAGGAAAGGAGGAGGAGGAAGATAAGGGGAAGGAAAAGAATGAGAAAGATAAGTTGGGAAGATGTGATAATCTTAATAAATATGGAAATATCACTAAAAATATCTTAACCATGTAATGTCAAGGCAGTTTATGAACTAGGATTGAAGGAACGCTTCCTTTTGTAAGTCAGGCAATAAATGTTAAAAGCTTAAAATCCTTACATAAAAATATTGCTAGATATAAATGCAAAAAATACAGCCAGATGAACTAAAAGAATTTAAATAAATAACATGAAAATTGTAACTTTTATGCTTATTACCTGCGTTAAATTCCTTGATATATTCAAAACTCTTACAAAGCAACAATAGTGTTTTTACTCGATATATAGATCAGCTATTTTCTGTACAAAATAAATTAAAAATCACATTTAAATGTATGACATGATATTGAACTTGATCATTATGGTCAAATAAATGTTGATTAAAATAACAAGAAGATGATTTTTTCAAATATTAGTATTCAAAGCCAAATAATTTATAATACATAGACTGTGAGAAAGCTTACATTCTCATGTTTTCATACTTGAAATTCCTTCTAGAATTTTTTTTCATTAGGCAAACAGGGAGTGTTGGGCCATCTTTGATACTTTTTAAAATATATACATGCTATAATTCATCAATGATATCTCTAGGAAATCATCTTACACATAATTGACATGGATTGATAAATAATAGTATGCCCTTTTTAGCATCCTTTGTTACTGCCAATATACTTATGCTGACAAGTGACTTTAAGCAACTTGTTCACATTAAAAAGACTTTGGTCACAGGGGTAGGAGGGTGGAGGGGGCATGGGGACAGTAAAGATGGTGGAATATGATGGACATCATAGCCCTAGCTTTATGTATGACTGCATGTATGTTGTGATTCTACATCACATACAACCAGATAAATGAAAAGTTGTGCTCCATCTGTGTACAATGAATCAAAATGCATTCTGCTATCATGTATACCTAAGTAGAATAAATAAATAAATAAAATTATAAAAAATAAAAATAAAATAAAAAATAAAAAGTCTATACATCATAATGACCCAATGCCTAATGGGCATAGCAGAAAAATATAAATAATTATATATAGTTCATTTTTATTTTAGCAATTGTTTATGATCCTATTAATATCCACTTTTCTCTCTTCCAATCCATTAGTTCATCTATGTCCACCAATTAGTTCATCTGCATTCCTTCACATATGAGTAGTTTGCTTAATGTTACTAACCAATGCTTCAGAAGTAAAAAGCTGAATTTAATTATTATCACCACTATGAAGATTAAAAGACAATGCTAAAAATTGTCAGTTCTTAAATAGTCAGTAGAATATATCTGTGTAAAACTTGCTTCCTCACATTTACCACACTGATATGATTACATCTTATGTCAGTGACCTAAAATACTTGATCAAGAGTCTAGATCAACACAGTAAGCTCTCTCAAATGGGTGAACTGAAAATTAATATAATTTTATTTAATATATATAGAATAATGTGGTTGAATGATTCACTTGGCTATATATACATATGTATATACATATGTATGTACACACACAAATATATAAATATATACATACATATATGTGTGTGTGTGTATATATATATATGTGTGTGTGTGTGTGTGTATATATATATATATATTATTCTTTGAAGGAAGCCACAGATGATAAACCATGTGGCTTGTATAAAAGTGGTTTGACAACATCTGAGCAGAGCCATGTTCACTAACATGTGTACTAATAACCTATTAAATAAAAAAATACAGAGTAAAAAGTAATATTTGAGCTTACTTATTTATAATGAATTTAAGGTATTGACAAGAAATACTTTATAGTGGTTAAAATCATTCATCCTCAGATATGAACTTTACAAAAATATTTGTTCTTTTACTGTTTTTATTTCATAATGGAAAATCCCTGTTGTATAAAAAAAGGAGAGTTTTAGATGTAAAACTCTAAATATTTTTCAAAAATGCCTATTGACATATCATATCATTCAAATTTTCTATGATTAAAATGGTAACAAATCATAATTGAATCTTTCCATGAGTATGCATGTGTTTTAGAAAATTTTTAAAGTATACATCAAAATAAGGACATGATACATATGGTTAAGAACATAGATCAATTGTTCTCTTTTTCTTTAGGAGAGATCTATTTGGCATTACCAATAATTATCATCCTTTCCCCTGTGGGAAATCTACTATTCTTTGAATCCTCGTATGTCCAACTGCCTTGATGAGTATTGATACTTAAACACTGTGATTATGCTTCTTGTTTTAAAAGAGGATTATCAAAACAGAAAATCTAAATTAAAATTAAAATTTTAAAATGGGTTCTAAATGTTTCCACTGATATTTTAATTATCTATCTAGTTATAAATAACTTAATATTAGGAAAGTATTTTAAGTATAAATTATTTAAAAAGTATCATAAGAATTTAATGTTATTTCTACGTACATTGGATTCTTCTTTGAAGTGGGTTCCAGGTAATTACATAACTTGGTAAAGTTGTTGTCAGGTGGAATAAATACAGCAATAGTTGGAGAATGACTAATTTTGTAATGATAGAATGAATATCTCTTCACTGCTTTAATTTATTGGAAAAAATATTCTGAACAAAGTACTAGCCCAAGAAAAATGTAAAGAGCACTCTGTTCCTTCCAGTGGGATAAAGTTAAAGAAGCTCTTGTTTCCCTGATCATGAGTTTAAAGAAGTCACATCCATGTTATTCACTTTTTAACTTAATCATTTCAGCTGAAACCATTAGTGTTTCTAACATTTATCATCTGCCTATAGCTTCTGTATTCTTTACATTGTAATTTCAGTAGTTTTGCTATGATATATATTGTCCAATATTTATTAGTCCCACTAAAGTTCCAGAGTTAGATGTTGGCTCCTAACTTCTTAGGAGTTTGATGTCTAGAAGGCTGCACTGAGGCATCTCTTTTCATTGATTAGGTGATTATATTAATTATTATATTAATTGAGAATACATATGTATGACACAAAGTGCCAAGACACAAAAGGATATAATGAAAAAAGCAAGTTTTCATCTTATCCTGACATCCTGTGATCTAATTTCATGCTTTGGAAACTTCTACATGCTTAGCATTATTTTGTCACTCTACAGAGATACGTAGATAGACAGCTAAAACAAGAGATAATTATTCTGTTTCTTCATGTGTATTTTAACATTTATGCAGGTATATACCTAACACATACATGTGTGTGCATTTTTACATAAACAGTATATTTCATATACATAATTTTCTCTGCTTTCTTAAATTAAAAAAACAACTGTCTTGATAATACTTTCATGCTAGTACCTATAACCCTATGGGTTGTGTTTAGAAATTGACAGACTCTACTGAAATTAATCCATGTTTGCTAAACGGTTGCATGGGATATTTTGTATACATTACAAACACCAGTATAATTTATATAGTGGAGCTACTATATATGATGATTACATATTCTATCAGAATTGTAAATTCAATAATCCTGAATCTTTTTATAAACCTGAATCTGGAAAACTGATTCAAATCATCTAAAGGAAGTTCTTAAATGGAGCCTTTTTGTAATGATTCATCTAAGATACAATGGTTATAAATGAATTTATTGCAAATAACTCATTCCTTTTCTGCTGAATCCCTTTAGAAGGATTATCCAAATGATGAAAATGAACATTTTCAGAATGGTGGTGCTGCTGTATGTGTAACAGCAATCAGAATTAGTGGCCCACTATCTACTTTTTGAAAGCATTCACAAATGAAGATCATATGAGGCACTTATTTCCCTGGTATTAAAATCCATCATCCACACAGCAAAATTCTGATCACTGGTGCATCTTTTGTTGAGGATATTGCTGAAATACATAGCTGCTGTGAGGCACTGAAAAATGATCTGCAATCCTAACCCAATTAAATACTATGTTTTCCATTGATCCGTATTGAAAAGAGCAATCAAATAGTATTTAATCACCTACATATCCTTCACTTTTCCTTTGCAAAACAATAGTTGCCAAAGACATCTATTTTTCTTACAATTATAGTAGTTTTATTGAGAGAATGTGAATTAAGTTGTGTTTAATAGATTTTACTTAAACCGTAAAGACAAAGCATTTATAGCATAATTTTTTGGGGAGAGGGGTGCCAGGGATTGAATTCAGGGGCACACGACCACTGAGCCATATCCTCAGTCCTATATTGTATTTTATTTAGAGATAGGGTCTCACTGAGTTGCTCAGGGTGGCTGGCTTTCTTCCTGTCTCAACCTCCAGAGCTGCTGGGATTATAGGCATGCGCCACCACACTGGCTACAGGATAAATTTAACATTCAAATCTTGATTATATAAATGCTTCCAGCTTTACCCCATTAATGTCCTGTATTTAACCTCTTTTTTTTTAAGAGAATTATAGTCATCAGGTAAACAAAAATCCCTTCGTAGTTTCCTGAGTGAAGTTTGCCCACTCCTTCCTGTATAATTCACAAAGTCAGTTGAAGAGAAGACCCTTTCAGGAACCTATGTTGGCCTCCACACCACCCACAACACTTCCTGGAAGTCCCTTTGTTATCTCTCTGAGTTTGTTCACTGCAGCACAGCCATTCCTTGTCATAATCTGTTGCTGCACTGCCATACCAGAATTCCATAGATGGGGTCATGTATGAAGACTAGAAATTTACTTCCTTTTGATTCTGAGTTCTGGCATGTCCAAGACCAAGGGACCCACATCTTGTGAATACTTTTTAAACTATCGTCCCCTGGGAGAAAGAGAGCGAAAGGGGTTGAACTTGCCTTTTACAAGAAGCCCACTCAAAAAACAAACCCACTACATCACTTCTTAAAATCCTCTCTCTTAATGCTGTTCCAATGGCATTTCAGTTTCTTACAAATGTTTTTTGAGGGACATATTCAAGCCATAGCATCTTCTTTTTTTAAATAATGTTTTTAACCTTTGTTTCATTCTGTGTACTCAAGAACATATAGCCTTTCTTCAAGGCCCAAAATTCTGTCTTCAAGGGCATAGCATCTTCTTTAACAATTCAAGATACTGAAACACAATTTAGATTTTTTTTCCACTTTTTCTAAAATGTACAGCTACCTTATGATCCCCATTCATTTTGCAATTTCCTATATCTAGCAGGAATGTTCACAGATCTTTATTCCAAGTGCTTTTTGTATGCTTTATAAGAAATTATTATTGAGTAATCTAAAAAATATAAAAACAAAACAAAAGTATTATTACACCTGCTGAGTCATCTTGATCCACATATCTGATGTGGTTTGTGATTAGCTTTAAAATCTTTTAGTTCAGATAATGAAGAACTTAGCTGGCTTTTGAAAGAAACAAGAATTTCTTCCTCAGGGAATGATAACCTAGATACTAGATGCCACCTCCCTGTTACACATATAAAGCATTTGCTCTGTGACCAAAGCTGGAAGTGGACTGAATGTTGCCACTAGATTTACTGTACAAATCCTGTTAAAGCACTAAAGAACCAGAATACTAGTTGTTTTTTGTTTTTTGGTGTTTTTTTTTTTTTTTTGTACTGGGAATTGAACCCAGGGGTACTTAACTATTTAGCCCTATTTTGTGTTTTATTTAGAGACAGGGTCTCACTGAGTTGCTTAGTGCCTTGTAATTGCTGAGGATGGCTTTGAATTCACGATTCTCCTGTCTCAGCCTCCCAAAGTGCTGGGATTATAGGCGTGTGCCACAGCGCCAGGCTCAGAATACTAGCTTCTATCAAGCTTAAGAAGCAGGTTCAGTAGTCCTTTCCTGAATTTTTTGCTAATAAATGTTTGTTTGTGACAAAATTCATTCTAAACTAGACTTGCACTCTGTCATTTTGCCTGGTAGCATGTTCATGGGAAGAAAGTTTATAGTATGTATTTAAAATTCGTATTACTTGTGAGCAGGCCATTTGTCTCTGTCATTTGGGGATAGGAATTTAGGGATATGAAGAGAAGGCTGAGTACCAAGAGAAATTCCCATAAGCCATAGAATGCAGAACAACTCTTCAGCAACCCAGCCAAGGTCCTCGCACCCACATTCATGTCTTTGTTCTGCCAATTAACTGACGAAAGCAACAAAACTGTAAAATGATCTCAAAGCATCCAGAGGAGCTACTTCATTAGGGAGCATACACATAAAGTAGTTCGGTGACTGAGAAAGGACCCAAACCTCATTATAATAGTAAGATGTATAAGTCTGATAGTGATGTAAGATGCTAAGGAGACAAGCTACGTGGGAAGCCGCATGATTAGAACATGAAAAGGCAACACCTAAATGCAAGGAAAACCAGTGAGCCTGCCTAACCCTGCCCTGACTCTATCCCTAATTCATCTGCCTAGCTACTGTCCCTCTATGAATGTGAAAACCCCAGACCAAGCTGAAGTGACTCGGTCTGTCTCTCTGAGATAGCTCACACTCCCATTTTCTAGTGTACTGTCCCTTTATAATCTCTTCCTCTGCTACTCATAACCAATGTAACCTTAAATTCTTTTCTGCAATGTGGTTAAGAGCCTGCAATGTCCGAGTAGAGGTCTCCTCCACTCTTGGAGACCTCTTCACATCACCGTTTACTGAAAATTTCACAGCAGTGCAAAAGACCAATCTTTGCCTTATTTTATAGTTGTGTATTTGTATCCCTCCACTACCACCCTGCCTTCCCTTTTTCTTAAAGATAATTTTTTTTTGCATTAAATATCTTTCTCTTAATTGACTAGAATCTTCAGGGCTTTTGTAATATCCAACTAAAATTAATCCTATTTCCAACTATTCAATAGAGAGAAAATCGGAGGTCGGGTCAGATTGACAGACTTCCTACTTCTTGGTAACTTGAATTAGTGGGTATGTCCACTGACTCTACCTTTTGTGGTGTACCCTTAACCTCTGATGTGATATCCTGCTTGGTCCAAATCATTTCTGAGCACATTGGCTTTTATGCACATACCATCCCGTATGCATTCTGTGAATGATTGAACTCAGGGACACTCGACCACTGAGCCACATCCCCAGCCCCATTTTGTGTTTTATGTAGAGACAGGGTCTCACTGAGTTGCTTAGCACCTTGTTGTTGCTGAGGCTGGCTTTGAACTCATGATTCTCCTTGTCTCAGCCTAAGTGCTGGGATTACATGAATTATTCTTATATTTCCCCAAACCCTATGGTCATCCTTAGCCGTATGTGCTCTTCCATGAAATTTAGTCCATTATATCGATCCTGAATGACAGCCAGAGGCTCTCATACTTCATGTTGTTACCCTGCCTTAATCCTGTACTTCCTAGGTCACCTACCTGAATTTCTCCCTCACCCTAATTGCAATTATCTCATAGCACAGGATACTGGAAGGCCAGAAGTTCCTAGCTGGAAACTGATTAGATCTGGCTGCTGAAATGACCACCAGCTAACCTCTACCTTCATTATGATCCTAACTGCATGGTGAATGACACCCACCAGCATCCTGACAGTTGACAATTGTCATGACAACATGAAAGAACAATAAAAGCAATGAAAAGAGGTGTTACTCAAATATCAGGGAAATCTCTGCCCATTCCCAGAAAAGACATGGATGTTCCTCTCCTTTATTAACCTCTCTTCCCTTCATTCCTTTTGCTCTATATTTATGACCCCCAGACCTACAACTGGCCAGCTGAGGAGCTGATCTGTGAGACTTTCCCCCTGCTTCTCATATTCTTAGCCTTTTCTTCCTTCACTATCCAATCAACACTTGGTCTCATTATTGGTTCCACAATTCTGAGAAGGAAAAGGACCCAGTTTGGGATTCAAAAATGTTAACAACAATAGGTTCTCCCTATGTCTGTTCTTTCCTCCAAACACCTCAGCTCACTTGAGGGGTTTTGATAGTGTGAAATATGACATGGAAGGAGCATGGGTTTTGCACCCTATCCTCCCAGGAGGCTGCTTGGTCTTCATGCAGGCTGTCCCATTAGCTTTTGTGACAGCTCTACCTCCAGAAGCTTTTGTAAAGGGCTGCTTTTTTCGAACAAAATACCATACTCTGACCCTGTGCAAATGTGCCTCCTGGCATAATATTTGCATTAATAAAAGGAAAACAAAGAAAATGTGCCTCAAGGTAACTTTCTCTTTCTAGTTATAGATGATAAAGAAAAGCTTGTTATACACTTCTATCTTCCAAATCTATAAGACATATCATAGTTTATGTCTATTCTTTTTCCATTTAAAATTAACTTGCATGTTTGAATTTTCATGCAACTTAACTTTGTAATGAACACAAGTAAATATTAAAGCACAAATATTAGTACTTTATCATTTTATTATAGTTCATATCTAAATGATAAAATGATTTAGTATTAAAATTGTTCTTTGTATTATGTGTGCATATTCAACAGTAAAATTTTTGAAGGACAATGAATTACTTGATAACATTGAAAAGAACCTGAAAATGTTTTACAAATGTCAAATGGTGAAAAGCATTCAATATTTCTGAATATGTCTGCATGGATATAAGCACCCAAATATGTCTGCATAAACAGATTATCTTTAACAACAGTCCCTTATACAATCACATGAACAGGTTAAAGAAGTTTTATAGAAAGATTTGTGTGAATCATTATCTAGTAACTTACTCGTTTATATTGAAATGCCCTTATTCAGCAGACATTTCATTTCCTTATTACCAAAAAGGGAAAATAAATTAGGAAGCCATTACCTGGAATATTTAAAAATTTTGAATAATCTCAGTCATCAAGCTTTGATTAAATATACAGATTAATATTTTCATTACTAAAAAAATTGTTGCATTTTTCACTATCCACTTTTACAAGAATAGCTTCATCAATTTCAGGATTGTTTCTGATAATATCTGTGAAATTTCTGGTAAAAATTTAGTTTTGATCCATTCTCTCTCCTTAGCAAAAGGCTTTTCTTTCCTTGATCCAATTTCCACTTTATATTGTAACCCCTATGTATCAATCTTCCGGGTGTGTATCCTCTGTAGAAAAACAGATCATTTGATTTTTATTTTATCACATCTATAGTAGTTTCCATAATTTTCCAAAGTTAGGTACCTTACAGTGTGTTATTGCTGGATCCTTTATCAGAAGTCAGGGTTTGTCTATGGAATATTGAGTTTAATCCTTCTATTGTGTGGATTGTTTCACACAATCTAATTGCTCTTCCTGGTTCAGAATTTATATCAAAAACATCTTCTTTTATGAAACATTATCCAGAGTTACACTAATTTAAGCAGGGTGGGTTTGCATTGTGTTCCCAATTTCCACTGTAGTTTTGTCTGATAAATTGTGAGATATATGTTCAGTGAATTATGTCTTTATTTTAACACATGTCTGAATTTTAAATACTATTAGTAACTCTTCCCTCTTTTCCTGGAGAGATTTTGGCTCCATTCAAGTTAATGAACTGGGCTTCTATAACAAAATACTACATATTCCATAGAGTTATGGAAGCTGGGAATTCCAAGATTAGGACACTGATAATCTCAATATCTGATAAGAGCTCTTGCTAGGTGGCTGTTTTTTCTGTAACTTCACATGGTGGAAGGGGTCAGGAACAGTCTGAGGAGGTCTCTTTCAGAAGAATGCTGTTATTTAGGGTTCTACTCTTCTAAGTTCATTTAATCTTAATTACCTTTAAGTCTCCTTTCTTAATGTCATTACATTGAGAGGGTATGATTTTGACATATAAATCAGAGGAGGACCCAAATATTAAGTCATAACTATAAATAAAAACTTCCTTTCAATGGCTGCAAGCAGGGTACCTATTCACCGACAAAACGAAGCTTTCTTAGGTAGAAATAGCTAAATGCAGTCAATATCATCCAGCATGCTAGGAAAAGTTTAATCATTATTATCACTGAAAGTCACTTGTTGACCTAATCAGAATCTAAAACTCGGGCTATGAAGTCAGCAAGAAAGGTTTCATTGAAGATAAAATAAAAATGTATTACCTCATTTATAAGTAGAAATAGACCATTTTTCCTAATGCTTCCTTAACCTTTCCCTCAGCATGTCTAATTTTAGACATTACTTCCTGACTCTAGGTCCCTGACCTCTTTTCTTAAGAGCATTTATTTATAAATTCAAAATTGTGAAATTCTTTCTTTCCCCTTTGAAATGTAAATCTTTTCCTGGCGTCTTGTCAGCTATACTATCTGGGAATGTGTTTTCCAAGGACCTGGGAGGCATCTTTGAAATGTTATCTTCTAAAAAGATGCCACCAATCTCCTGAGTCTCTGTGGGAATGTAAATCTAACTTCAGTAAGCAAACACAGTTGACTTGATGGCATTTACAAGCCTCTTCCTTAATAACTAATAACATCCAGTACTGTTGTCAACAGTTCACCCCAACACTTAAAAGTTCTCCCACCTTTTGTTTCTACAGAATTGAATTCAGTTTTTCTCTCATATTGGAATTATTTTGCAGGGCCTAGTGGCACATGTCTGTAATCCCAGCTGCTTGGGAGGCTGAGGCAGGAGGATCTTAAGTTCGAAGCTAGGCTTAGCAATTTAGCAAGACTCTGTCTCTAAATAAAATACATAAAAGGGCTGCTGATGTGGCTAAGTTGTTGAGAGTCCCTGGGTTCAATCCCTAGTATAAACAAACAATCAATCAGTCTAGAAGATCTTTATCATCTGTTTGATTCCACCAGATACAATTTCTCTTTGACATATTAATCTCCCTTTTAATTAGAATGTTTCTGTGAAGACATAATAAGCCCAAGTCCTTCCTCTATCACACAGAACAATGAAAAATTTCTCCAGGAATCGATCTTTTGTTCTAGGTCATGCAATGGAGTAATGATTCCAAATTTTCAAACTCCCAAATCCTTTAGTTATCTGGAAGTGTACCACCTAGGTTAGCTCAGTTTTCTCTCATAAGGCATGAAATAAGCTGTTAGCAGATATAATTCTTTGTCTCTAAAGGAGATATAAAAACTTATTACTGTTTTTGCTTTGTTGGGAAATTTTGTAAGACTTTGTCCCTAACGTTATACAAACTCCCTTTAGTGTTCGCTTATATGCACGAGAATCTATTGATATTTAGAGTAGTAAGAAAAACATTTTCCCTAACAACATCCAAATCCCTAGAACCTGTGAATATGTTACCTGATAAAAAAGAAAACATAAATGTGTTTAAGGATTTTGAGATTGGAAGATTAAACTGGATTATCTAGATGAGCCTAACATAATCATGAGGGTTCTGGTAAAAAAACAACAACAAGAAAAGGTAACAAAGCAAGATAATGACAAAGGCAGAGGTGTGTGTCTATAAACCAAGAGATGTTGACAACCTCTAAAAGCTGAGAAAGCAATGAAACAGATACTTCAGAAGGTACACAGCCCTGAGAACATCCTCCTTTTAGGATTTCTAAGGTCCAGACTTAAGAGAATAAATTGATCCTGTATAAACCACTGATTGCAGAAATGTATTATCCCAATAGTGGGGGCAGCTATTGCAACACTTTATTATTAAATGATAGTAAACTATTGTTTTTCAATACTAGTATACAGAGTCATTTTGTTGGGAGATGGTCTTATTTATCTACTAGCATAGAAAAAAATAAGCCAAACATCACATGATAAATATAAAAGATAGTTTGAAAGTTCCCATGATAGCGATTTCTCATTTCTTCTATGCCCAAAATTTAGAGTTGCTAGTTTATTATATTGTTTGGTAACAAATTTTAAAATTCTGTTTCTAAACACCTTTGTTAGCAAAGAGCTAACAAAAGAATGTGACTTCTTAATGAAATTTTTGTGCTTTATATTCTTTTAAAAACTTTATGATAAATACATAACTGCCCAAAATATGTGTTGGCACTAGATATCCGCTATATAGGTGGAGGTAGTGTGGTATTATGGAATGCATGGAATCATAGAAATTAAATCTTCAGTAGCACCACCAACTTAAAATTTGAGTAAATCTTGCAGGAGCACAGTTACAATATTATATGTGCAGATTCAGAACATTCACATATCACTCTGAAGATTAACTTTTTATTTGATGAAATAATTCTTCTAAACAAATTCTGATAATTTTCATCGATATTTTCTTGTATACATAAAAATTAAATTAATATTCTGGCATGCATGAGCTTCACCAGTAAAGATTTGCAGATTGCAAGTCTCACACTTTTAGAACAGTAGCACCTAATGCATTGCATAGAAAATCAGTTAACTGCCCAAAATATTTTCATCCAATTTGTAAAAAAAGTAATTTTTGAAAGTACATTTCTCTAAAGGTGGATGATCAGATATTTTTAAAGTTTGTTTTATAAATCCAATTCAAACAACTTCAATATTTTTTCAGAATAAAACATTTTAAATTTGATTTGGCAAAATGCCATTGTGTAGACAACACTTTTTATTAATGTAAAAAAAATCACAAAACTGGAATAACCTTGCAATAAGTTGTGATGAATATGAAACTCAATTTTATCCAAATTGTAATGTTCAATCAATTAATAAGAAGTTAAAGCTATTAAATTTACATGCACTCACACATTCACATCAAATCATAAGTTTTTTTTTAAATATAATAAGACTGATGCTTATGCTGGATATTAAAAAAAGACACTAGCATAACAATATCCTTTTTTTTTTTTTTTGGTGATTGTTGTACAGTAGAGCCAGGTACAGAGGCACAAATCTGTATTCTAGCAACTCAGGAGACTAAAGCAGGAGAATCCAAATTTCAAGTCCAGTATTAACAATTTAGCAAGATCCTAAGTATCTTAAGGAGACCTTCTATCAAAATAATGAAAAATAAATAAAAATGGGACTGGGGTTATAGCTCTGTAGTAAAGTACCCCTGGGTTCAATTGCCTGTACTAAAAATGCAGAGGAAAAGCAGGAGGAGGAAAAGCGGTGCGGCGGCTTCCCTTAGCTGTGATTCTTCTTTCTGATTTTAATTACCTATGTTCGACTATGTTCCAAAAATATTCCATGGGAATTTCAGAAATAAACAATTCATAAGTTTAAATTGTCCTAGAAGCATGAAAAAATCTCCTGAGATCCTACCTGTGAATCATTTTTTCCACTGCCTCTTTTCTGTATATGTGATTTGCCAGTTAGTCACTTAGTAACCACATGGGTTATCAGAGGAATTGTTTCAGTGTCAAAGTGCTTATGCTCAATAATCATTATTTCACTTAATAATGGCTACAAAGTGCGAGAATTGTACCGTTTACAATTTCATGACAGTATGATTTTATAATTTTATTTTATTGTTGTTGAGCTGTATTCTGCATAATTTAGAAATTAAGACTTATTAAGGTAGGTATTAGGAAAAACAGTACATTACATAGGGTTTTGTACTATGTCAGATTTCAAGTATGCACTGATAGACTTGGACTATATCCCTTGAAAATGTAGGGATGGGGGTCTACCATATAAATCTTGAAGAAGTAATGGCTTATATGAGTATTTAACTCTTTCATTGATATATAGGGGGAAAAAAGCATTTATTGCCTTGCATTTTGTCCAAAAATGACAAACGGTGCTCCAAAATATTCAATTCTTGATTTTTTTCAAAATTAATGGAAATAAACATACAAGCAAAGATCTATTGAAATTCATTCCCTTAAAAGCAAGACATTTCTAAACAAATTTAATGAAAGGGATTTTATTTAATTTTAAAACTAAATAATTAAACTTTGGAATATATGGCCATGAAGAGCAAAATCTTTCCATGGGCTCAAATTTTTCATCACATAGATTATCTTTATCTGTTTGTAGTATTTACATTTTGAAATATAATGTAGCATAATGCAGTATACGCATTTTGCAATATAATCTAAGATTTATAAATAGTGACAAATTTCTTGATAAATTTAGTTCTAATTAGCTTTGGGCTAGAAATGTGGTCCATTGGCTGAGCACTGAAGAAGGATACTCTAAACAGGGAGAGAAGGGAAAACAAGAACAAGATCAACATGAACAACAAAAACCCTGTATTTGTGAAAATGTTTGGGCCATAATATTTACAGATTTTTAATTAAAAGTAGATTAAGTAATCCCTATAATCTCATATGGAAATCCATATGAGAGGAAAAATGATTTATTCCTTTATACTTGTCCTTGGTCCTCTTCAGAAGGATATTTCTTCTCCTTACTTCCCCAAATTCTTGGAACCTGCCTTCATGCCTGTGTTTTTTCTATTACTCTTCAAATATATATATATATATATATATTTTTTTTTTTTCCTTAAAGTATACCAAACATCCAGGAGCAGTGGCATGTGCCTGTAATCCCAGTGGCTCTGAAGGCTGAGACCATAAGATTGCGAGTTCAAAGCCAGCCTCAGCAAGGGCAAGGTGCTAAGTTACTCAGGGAGACCCTATCTCTAAATAAAAATACAAAATAGGGCTGGGGATGTGGCTCAGTGGTCGAGTGCCCCTGAGCTTAATCCCCAGTACTTCCCCCACCCCCCAAAAAAGAAAGGAAAAGAAAAAAAGGTATACCAAACAAAAAAATCCAAAATACAGAATGTAGTAGAGAAATTCCCACTAATTGTAACTATTTAACCCATAATTATCCCATATGTAAGTGATATTAGAGATGGGAACATTTGCCCTGGTGAAAATAGAAGTGAAAAATTGAGCAAAGAGATACAAACACACAGGCAGAGCATTAATGGTAGAATTTTACCCCAAGGACAGGGGAGACAATCTTAAGGGAGAGAACATTTAGGCTGGCCCCCAAACTAAAAATCCCTTAATAAAAGGGATTTTATTTAATTATAAAATTAAATAATTAAACCACAGTCCCTGTGGTTGACTTCATTAAGAATAGGATGGTGGGAAAGGTATATTCCATACACCCCTGAAAGAGTAGGGTGTGAAGCGGGATGAGTTGGTAACAAATTACAGGTTAAGACCCATGAGTTTATTGGCCCTCTGTCCCTGACTGTCTCATAAGGACAGCTCATTAAATTTAAATATATCAAATGCAGTTCTAAAAAGAAGTGGCCAGTGATGGTAAAGAAAGGCACACAGGTTTCAAAGTTTATTTAAATAATTTTAAAAGATTGTGGTATAAGGGGCTGGGATTGTGGCGCAGTGGTAGCGTGCTTGCCTAGCACGCATGAGGCACTGGGTTCGATCCTCAGCACCACATAAAAATAAAATAAAGATATTCTGTCCACCTACAACTAAAAAAATAAATAAAATTTTTTAAAAAAGATTGTGGTATAATTTACAAATTGCATTGAATTATATACTACATTAGCAACCGGAAGCATGATGAGAAATGGTCATATTTGACTTATTAAGAATTATAGTTACTAAGGTATTACAATTCCTAAGTGTTTTTAAGAAAATTACTATCAATTTTAAAATCTGTTATTGTTTTTGATATCCTGAGAGAACTGTTTTAGAGAGGAAAATACAAACTGATGTTGTGCAAGAAAAGATATACCACCCAGATACTCATAAAAACACACAGAAAACAATTCAAACAGAATATTAAGACAATTCTATTCTACTTTTAAAAACATACATATGGTTTACTTTGTTTTACTCTTGAATTTTGCTAAGTGGTAATGTAGGTAAAACAGACACTTGATAAATAATTTCTTATATAAGATTTCTTTCATCCCAGTGGTGATATAGTTGAGCTTATGCAGAATTACAAGAGAGTGAAATGTTACATATTTAAAAAGGAAGGAAGGAAAAGTCAATTTTCCTCTCCCACTCTTGTGTAATTTCTATTTAACCCCTAAATGATTTTATATACCCTGAGTTAAAATGTTAACTACATTCATTTATATACAGCAAAATCTCGTATCCCATCAACATGAGACTGATTTGCAGTAGGGAAAAGGGTAAGAATGAGTACATCAAGTGTACAGGAACACAAAAATATAATCACTGTCATACAGGGCAGAAAAAGAATAAAAGAGCAGATAGAGTCTGGTTTCTATTTTACTTTCCAGTCTCAGTGGTTTTTCTCTGAATTTCAGGCTGTAAGGCCATTTTTTCCTCCAGCTGAGCCATTATTCCCTCCAGTGCATGTATTCACCTGGGGTCAAACCCTGCTGTGTCCATAAAGAGAATCCCTGCAGTGTCTTATCTTTTAAAATGTTTTTGTCTTTTACCTTTTTTTTTTTTTAAATGGGGAACAACAACAACAACATCAACAAAAACAAAATAAAACAAAGGAAAACACAGTTATCTCAAGAATATTTCCAAAGGGAAATATTTGGCTCACTTGGCTTAAAAAAAAAGTCATTTTGAGGGGAAAGTTAAAAAGCTATACTTTCTCAAACCTATTAAGCACAAAGATTTCACCTGTGTTGATTGTTAGACTTGCATAAAATTCCTTTGAGATGAAATACAAATGCATTCTTCAGATTACAAAAATAACTAAAGATTTTGGGAGACAGAAACCAATTTCAAATTTTTAACTTTTGACTCAAAATCCAGAACCTCAGGCATCCAGAATTTTATTGTCAGGAACTTTTTTGAAGTTTGCTTTATAACTGAATTCCACTCATAGTTATTTAGAAATCATATGGCAATAGAAATTTATGCAGGCTCATTGCAGATTTAAGCAAGTTATATATGTGCAGCTTTATCCTATTTTGCACTAATTTCTCTTAAATAAGAAACAGCCTTTAAAGTTGATATCTTCTCACAAATAATTTCAATTATTAAATTTTCATCATACCAGCAGAATATCTGAATGGTCTAAAATTTAACAGGGGAGAAATTTAGGGATTACTTTTACTGGTCGATTTTGTTACTAGGGAGATGTTCTTTTAAATATACTAAATACATTAGAGAAAACAGAAACAACATAAGTTATAACATGCTCATTGATGAGGAAATGCTATTATTGTAAGTCCTTCAAATTGTTCCACAAAATAGACTGGATACCCAAATCCACAGAATTTTTGTACCAATCTGTCAGAAAAATTTATCTGAATTAAAACATTCTAACATAAGCAAGTATATTTACAGAGTTTATAAAAAGAATGAGATATTTAGATTTATTGTAAAGTTATGGTAATTATAAGCATGTGTCATTGACACATGAAAACTGTACAGACTTATGTATCATTAAAATTTGGGTGTATCAAGTCTTTGACATATTCCATGTAATTTTAAGTTACAATTTCAGTTTTACTGCAGTAATTAAGTTATAATTATGAACAAATCATTCATAAGAAGCCTTTTCCCTTGCTGTTAGCACAGCTCCATTTTGAAAGCCACTAGTGAGAAAAGGCCAGACATTCTTTCTCCTAACAATACAACTCATCACACCTAAGCTGAGGTTCAATACTAACAGGATTAGATAGGAGTTTAGTAGGCAGTAAGTAGAAAGTCTTATTGGCAGTTAGAATTGTAAACTTACTGTATTCTTCATGGAGTAACTATTGCTGACTTTCTGTTCATGAGCATTAATATGGTTTAGATGAGTGTCTCCCAAATGTTCATGTGGTATAGCATTGTTCTCCAGGTTGGTGCTATTGAGGATGTCATGCACCTACAGGAGTAGGACCTTTTGGGAGGTTCTTTGGATTACTGGGAAATTGCACTCAAAGGGAATTGTGGGAAGCTTGTCTTTTCCTCTGCTTTGCTTCCTGGTTTAGGAGTTAAATGGTTTGTTCTGGCACATGATTCCACCATCCTGTGCAACCTTGTAGGAGTTCCAGTGCAGTCATGACCACAATATTATAGATTGGAACCTCCTAAACTGTGAACCAAAATGAACCTTTTCCTTTATTAGTTAATTATCCCAGGCATTTCATTAGAGTAATGCACAGCTAATGCAAATGCATTTTGTGGCTTGACAATTCTGTAGTCAGGTACTCTGAAATTGATACACAAATGCATTTGCTGTCCAGCTTAAGTTGCATATTCTTTGTCAAGAAATTTGTTCTTTCCATCCACCCTCCATTCATCAAGGATGTACTCTCTTTGTGGGATGATTCTGCAGATCTATTTTATACTCAATTCATCCTTATATGAGGTTATAGACTTTTATGGCTCATATTCATGTGAAAATTTCCATTTGACTCTGAACTTGGGACAGATCCCAGGCTTTACTTCACTCTCCCAAATTCTATGTGAGCTTCAAAATAGAAACTTAAGTTCCCTAGGGTTTAGCAGATATTTAAAAAGTAAAAATCAAGATCAGAACTACATTATTTTTTAGTATTCATTATAATATTTTGATTTTGTCTTCTGAGAATTTTTATTTATTTTTATTTGCCAGGTTCCTTTACCTCTCCAACTGCTTCCCTCCCTCCTTCCTCTGTTTCCACCTTCATCTTTATTGCTTTAATCTACCTACAATATTTAGTGACATATCAAAATTAAATGTGCCATTCCATAGGATGTTGAAGTTTTTTGTTGTTTTTGTTTTTATTTTTTGTTTTGTTTTGTTGTTTTTTTGCTTTGCCATAATGCTTTGAGGATATCAACCTGGATGCTGAAAAAGAGTTCCTATAATAACTCATTTTTCAACTTATTTTTATACATATTCTAGGTGATATATGCAATAGGATAAGTTGTTGCTAGTTAGAAACAATTTTAAACCAATCCATTTTTCTCTTCTGTACAATTTCGTCCATTCCTCAAGTTAGATAATAACACACTCATTTTCATTTTCCTGAAATTTGAATGAAATTATATAAAGACAGATTTAAGTAATGTACCTGCTCTATGTTTTGAGAAATGCCATATTTCATTTTGCATATGCTGGGAAAATGCAATCTTGAAAATCACAGCAGTCTTATAAACTTGGGTAGAATATAACAAAAGGCTAAATATCTCCTCTCACAAAATTATATTTCAAATTTTCTTAGTTTATTGCCTTAAAAAACAGATTTTTCAAACTTATCTACTTGTTATTAACTAGCAAAATGAAAATAATTTCTTTCAGTAAATAGTTAAAAATGGCAGTTTTTACATTTAGTCGAACTGGTATCAAGTTCAACGCCTATGTTTAAGTGGTATATCAGATCTACCCTGAATCTCAGGTTTACTCTGATAAAAATAGGTCTTAGAAATTTCTTTTGTGAATGTTAAGATGTACCCCAGTTTTATTAGGACTATTGGAACTGCGATAGGAGATATGATCTACATGGCCTAAAATGATTAAATTTCCTTTTAGCATTTCTTAGCATAGTTGCTCATATCTCTAGTTCTGCATTAGATTTCATTCAAATTTCGTTATCTGTTCAATTCTTCTGCAAATAGTCTTTATCTGATGCCAGGATAAACTAAACTTTGTTTATTAAGATACCGTAGTTTGCCAAACATTTAATTATAGAATATAATTACAATGAACTGTATGTCATCTCATCTCTCTACATTGAGAGATTAAAATGTAGACTAATAATATGAAAAGATATAATTGTTCTCATAGTTTTGATGTGTTTCCTTATTTTTTCAATGTTGGACTAGAAAATAGGGATTGGAAAAATTTGGAGACTAGAAAAAATGTCATCAATGAAACAATTTTTCTTGTTTTCCATAAGTTTTCAGTTCCCAGTTCCCGTCAGCCAGGATTGAGTCTGTTGATCTAATCGCCTAGTAAGATGACCCAATCATATTGTATTGTGTCCATTTTGTTTTTATTTAGATAAATAAGCCAACTTCCTGTATATTATTTTTTATCAGAAATGGGACTATTTTCGCTGGGTGTGGTGGCACACGCCGGTAATCCCAGAGGCTCTGGAGGCTGAGGCAAGAGGATTGTGAGTTCAAAATCAGCCCCAGCAATGGCGAGGTGCTGAGCAACTCAGTGAGACCCTGTCTCTAAATAAAATACAAAATGGGGCTGGGGATATGGCTCAGTGGCCGAGTGCCCCTGAGTTCAATCCCTAGTACCAAAAAAAAAAAAAAAAAAAGAAAAAAAGTGACTATTTTCTGAGTGTAGACATTAGCGTTATATTGGATACCTCCATATCTGCTTTTGAATGTCCCAGTGCATGACTGTTCTCATTTTTGCTGTCAACCATACTGCTGCTTTTTAAAAGTCCCTAAGTTTCTACCTGAAGGGATTTGCAATTCTTTCTAATCTCCCTAAATTTGTCAAAGATGAAAGTTTTTCCAAATGATTAATTACTACCACATGTGCTTTTTTCAAATGAATGCATTTTCAAACATATATTGCATTTTAAATGGTAAAACCAATTTCAAAAGGAATAAAAATATGAAATGACTTGCCAGCCTAGTTCCACTGTCTGTGAAGTTTTGAAAGTTTTACTTTCTTCTTGCTTCCATGATTACTATTATGGGTTAGATATGAGGTGTCCCCTAACAGCTCATGTATTAGACAATACAAGAATTTTCAGAGGTAAAATGATTGGGTTATAAAATTAATCCACTGATACGGATTAACTGGGCATGAACTATAGGTAAGTAGGTTGGGGCTAGAGGAGGTAAGTCACCGAAGATGTGCCTTTGGAGTTTATATTTCATCCCTCTAAAGTGGAGCTCTCTCTGCTTCCTGATTGCCCTGTCCTGAGCTTCTTTCTTCTCCAGGCCGTTCTGCCATGAGGTTCTTTTATTTTTTTTTATTTTTTTTTATATTTATTTATTTTTCTCAAAAGTTGCATTTTAATACATGTTATCAAACATAACAGAAAAAACAAATTTTCAGAAGCTGTACACACTATTCACTGAAAATATTTGTTGAGGCAAATAGAAAAAAAAATTATTACAATCATAATTTTTCTAACTTTGCACAAAATTATAAGCAGATTACATTCTTCATATTAAACATCTTTATATGCAC
>PVHX01013348.1:16646-55219 GCA_004024805.1 Geosciurus inauris | reverse complement strand
ATTGAAGTGATCTTTCACTTCTTGTATTTTCTCTTTGATATCACCCATTACATCATTCTTTACCTCACAGATTAATTTAACTATGTACATAGTAGTATGTACATAGAAGAAGTACATAAACTTCTTCTCTGACATTTCTTCCACTGTAGTGTCTATGGATTCTGTTATTGGAGTATCTGGGTTTGTTTGGTGTGCTTTTCCCCTTGCTTGTTTATGTTGTGTATCTATCCATGTAAAAGTATGGATGTTAGACAGTAGAGTTTCTATCCTGTAGACTTATAGTGCACCTGTAGGTTTCCCGTATATCAGCATCTAGGGGAAGATAACAACAACCAATTCAAACAATATACAAAATTAAACCAAATAGTTCCTGTTATAATGTCTATAATATTTTTACAATAAGCAGAAATTATATGATCAGTTATTGTCTACAATAATACCAGTAAGTTTGCAAAAGGGTTTACACTTTCAAATGGTGAGCATGGAGAGAACAGAAGTGATGTAGGATATGATGATTGTGAGGGAAGAAGAGAGAGGATAGAAGTAAAACATTAAAGGAAGAGTGAAAGAGAGAACAATAGAGATTGGCTGTTAGCAGAAAAAAAGGAGAGATTCAAAAGAAACAGATAATAGAGAAAAAATATATATAAAGTAAATAATTTTAAAAAATATAAGATGAAATATACTAATCAAACTTCCTAGTTCTCAAAAAAAACTGATCCATAGCCAGGCACAGTGGTGCATGCCTGAAATCCCAGCACTTCGGGAGGCTGAGACAGGAGAATTGTGAGTTCAAAGACAGCCTCAGCAATGGCGAGGCACTAAGCAACTCAGTGAGACCCTGTCTCTACATAAAACACAAAATAGGGCTGGGGGTGTGGCTCAGTGGTCAAGTGCCCCTGAGTTCAATCTCCAGTACCAAAAAAAAAAAAAGATCCATAAAAAACAACTGGTTTCAAATGCTAGAAATGATCAAAGGAAAAAAGAACTAATATGTGTATGTATAAATGTCCATAAACTATTAAGGTCACAATTAAGCAGAGAAAAGAAAAAATGGAAAAAAAAAAGATTTCTATGAAAAGAATTGTTTCCTTTGGAATTCAAAAATTCTCAGCTTCCCCTCCCAGAAGTTAGGTGTTGCTGTCTAGAGTATGATGCTTGCTCCACCCTCAGGGTGGGGTTGCTTGGATGAGAGAGGTTATCCCATAGGTAGAACTCCTGGAGGTAGGTTTATTCTTAGGTAGGCTCCAGAGTCTTCACTGGATGCCAATTGATCTGGAGAGTCTAAATCAGAGAACTTCTAAGGCCCAGCAATTGCCAGCCCATGCTGGAAGACTGCACTCCAGTATCTCCTCTGGGTTCTACTGGCATAGTTGAAGAACCAATTCTTAGTTCACTATATCACCTGCATACCCCAAGTTTGCTGGTCTCTGGTTCAGTCTCCAAACAGACTCTCCCACCTTCACCATTGAATTCCCAGCCAAGTTCAACTCTCCCAGGCAGTCCTACAAGCAGCTAGATTAGAAGGGGAGGTGGAGAGCAAGGTGGGCTTTTGTGACCAGTTGTCCACTATGTAAATCTCTCTTCATGTTCAATTTTCTCCTAAGTGTAGGTACACTGTATGTCACATACTTTGGGTTTGCCAGGCCTGTATTTTGGGCCAGACTCAAGTTTATCATGACTTGGATCCCTCAGCTGCTGGCCCTGTGCTGCAGCTGCAAAATGGTTTCTTTCCCATACAAGGCTATTGTTCAATGCACCTTTCAGTTAGGTAGTGTCTTCAATCTCTAAACTCTCTGTACCTAGACAAGCCTCAGTTCCCCTAAAAATGTGAGTTCTTTAATTCCCTTATACCTCCATTGTGATCTCAGAGGGACCACTCTGTCTGGTACCTCCGGCCACAGCAGCAGCTGCAGCACTGGAAATTTCTAGCTTATTATATTATATCCAACCTCCTGAATCTCTGATCTGTTTTAAGTGTCAGTACTTAATTCTAGCAAAGTTCACCCAATTTTCTTTTTTTGTTTTCCCACTTTGGTGAGAAGCAGCCTGTCTCCTTACTTGGTTTCATGCCACGAAGCAGCCAGAAAAGTTATCTGCTCTATCCCACCATCTTGAAAAGCCTATCTAGTTTTGGTCTTACCTATAAGCATGCAAATCTGTGCTGGAACATGTTTGTGCATTGCCTTTGGGCTGAGCCCTTGGTGTACATGTGGAGGATGTTAGGACTTCAGTAAGACATCTCATTCCCTGTCTGTACATAAAACACAAAATAGGGCTGGGAATGTGGTTCAGTGGTTGAATACCCCTGAGTTCAATCTCCAGTACCAAAAAAAGAAAAAAGAAAAAGAAAATGAAAAAGAAATATCAATGTGTTGTAGGTCTTATGACGTTTATTAAAATAGAATTTTAAAAATTAAGAATAAAGGACAGCATGTGATAAAAATAATTTGTTGTAAGATTTTATAATGTTCATAAAGTAATATTATTTGAAGTTAGGCTAGAATGATTCAAACATTTTATTACATTTTTAGAGAATCTTTAAAAATAACACAAAGATTTGTGAATAAAAATATAACACAGGAGTATTGCATTACTGTAATAAATACCTGAGATAATCAAATTATAAAGTAAAAAGTTTCATTCAGCTCAGAATTTTGGAGGTTTCAATCCATGATCAATTGGCCCCTTTGCTTTTTGGTCTATGGCAAGGCAAGGGGGAATGTGTAATAGAGCAGTGTTACTCACTTCAATGACTGAGATGTCAAAGACAGGAAGAGGAAGAGGTTAGGTTTCCACTATCCCCTTTGAGGGCATGCCTTCAGTGATCTCAATAGGTTCCATGTCTTAAAGATTCCATGACCTCCCAGTCATGGGTGCAAAGCCTTTAATACATCTGCCTTTGGGGGATATTTAAGGTCCAAACCATAGCATATGAAATATTTAAAAATATTCAATTCACTCAAAAGAATGAATAAAGGCTGGAAATATGACAAATGAGATATGTAAAAATTAGACATCAAAATTTAAGTCTTCCAACTTAAATCTTACAACAGCAATAGTACATTAAATGTAAATTAATGTAATCCTAACTTCTTCTAAAAGGCAGAGATAGTGTAAGTAGAAAGAGTAAAGAATGTATGTATGAAGGTTATATAAAATATATTTCAACTAAAAGATAGTTTGAAATTGGGGAGCTAGAACATCGTACAAGAATATAATAAACAAATATGGTTTTATTAATTCCTGACAATGTAGAATACAAGATAGGATGTATTGCTATGGATGAAGAGAAACATTTCATAATGATAAAAATACCAATTCATTAAAAAGGCAAAACACAAACCAAGTATGTGATTGACAACTGTTTCTAAATATAAGAATCAATAAAGGGAATCAAATTCACAATAAAGTTGGCAGAATAATAGAAAAAACACTCAGAAAAAAATAAAGAATATTTGAACAATAGAAACACCCAGTGTATTGGTATGCACAAAAACATGATTCGATAGAAAGCAATAATAATAATAATAATAATGTAGGAGAGAAGCATGAGAATTACCAATAATTTGTTTTTGAATTGCACAAGTAGAGAGATTATATAGCAGGATAGATTCTAGAAAAATGGATAGGAAAATAGATACAGTAAAAATATTTTGTCTTTTCAGCAGTATTTCCACTCCCTGCTATGCTTTCTGCTATTTTTCATATATGCAACCCTGACTGTTATGTTTTTCATAATTCCATAGTTAATATTCTACCAGGAGGAAGTATTTGTATAACATTTGGAAGTAGAGACAGGACTCTACTCCCCTGAGGCTCTGACTACCTTAGGTAGGCATGTGGGCTTCCCATATATAAGGTTTGTCATAAGCTTCCAAATACCTTCCTGAAAATTACCCATTTTAACACTTAAGGAGACTGAGGTCTTTCAAGATGCTATCCTATTATTCTACATTCCTGATGTCTCGACCCTAAGAGATTCCTCCCTAACCTTCACGCTGCCAGTCTTTTCAAATCCCTGAATTGCATCTTTCTTCTTGAAATACTTAGATTTTGCTTTTGTGATCAAATCCCATATAATATACTATGATGTGTAGGTGAAGAGCTAGCAGATGGTTTTACTTGGTAGTATGAATCTGTAGAAGCTCTTTGATGATTGCTTATACTTTCTCAGTATGCGAGAAAAGGTTACCAGCTGAGTGTAAATATGAAAGAAGAAATACAGAAGGTAAAAAAGTTATTTATCAATATCACTAAAAAACTGGACTATGGTTGCTAGACGACTGAAAGGATGCTCTTAAGATCCTGGATCTAAAGTAATGTAATTTTATGGTTTTTCTCAGTCAGATTCATAAGCTGTAGGTAAAACTTATAAGATAATTGACTGTAAGTGCCAAATAGCTCAGTAGTTCTCAGAATTGTTTAGACTTTTAACTTTACTGGAAAAACTTTTTTAATACACCCATTCCTGCTCTCTACCCCTGAAGGTTCTGATGTTGTTGTGCTAGAGTGGATTCTACTCATTGAAAAAATAAAAAATTAAGCTACCTGAAGGATTCCAATTTAAGACTAAGGTAAAGAAACTCTTTTTAGACTTTGAGAATTCCTGTGTTCAGAATCTCTGTCCTATTTATATTTTTGTTCTTAGTGCTTGACACAATGTAGACAGCTAAAAAATTTTAGTTTAGCTGAAGAATAAAAGTATGAAAATTCAGAATTTGATAACTATTTTCATCTTTCTCTCCTTTTACTGATTCCTAACATACTATCCTATAAAAGTTCGAAGTGTGTACTAGATTAGATTTCAAGTACTTAAGCAATTCCTTACACCTTCCTGAGAGAATGGGCAATTAAAATACTAAAAATTAATAATTTGTGGCTTCAGATCTCACAAATTGGTTCCAGAAATAATCTACTGCCTCATACGTAGTACCTGAAGTAGAGTTGGTTGTTGATCACAGTCTAATTTCTTCCTAAGCACACAACTCTATTTCCTGGTCTCTTTCAAGGGAAGACAATGGCATGTGACATGGTTCTAGCCAAAGGCATGGGAGATGAGATGATGTGTAACACTATGAGCCATCGAATCTTACTCAGATTCAACTTTGTTCTTGCTCTGTCCTCCTCATAGCAGATGAACCAGGTGAGCATAGAAACATGCTATCAAGATGGTGAAGCTTAAAGAAAACTGCTTAGGATAAGTAGCTTCTTTGAACTTTGTGTTAATGAAGCCAGAATTAAACAGGCAGTCAGTATAGATAGTTAAATCAAGTCAAGGTGGATCAAGGAGGCCAATTTGAGTGAGTCCAGGAAGTTGGAGACTGCCACCTAAGGGGTTGAAATCTCTTCAGATCCCTTCCTCCACCTTTATCAATATAAACTGTCCCTGCTCCAACCTGTTACTAAGGTAACTTGTCCCAGGTATTGTCCCTCCCTACAGAGAGTTATAAAGATGCTAATTAATGTGTCCTGGGCTGCTTCATCTGGCCCTTCCCCCTGTCCATCTGCTTCTTATCTTTTGACCATCCTATCTGAACATCTCCTGGGCCTAGTCACATAGTATGCAGGAAGGTGAGAGAAAAGAGGAAGAGAACAGGAGAACAAAGTAAGCCTAGGACATATAATAAGGCAGAGCTCACTCACTCCTTGGGATACCAAGATACAGATATGGCCCCCTTCTCCCTCCCAGGAGAAGTCTATGTTACCCCTTTTTAAATAAACCCTGCTTTATATGCTTGCCTTGGTGTGCTTCTCTAATGTTACACTTCAACATGTGAGGAAGCAGAACTTGTCACCAGTAACCAGTAATATCATTAATGAAGAGTAAATATCTATGAATCATTATATATTGTTCATGTAGCAGTGAAAATAAATTTTTTGATAAAACATTGAACTTACTGTTACAGGTAAGAGATATATTATTTTAAGTGTCATTTTTGCAGCTAGAAAAAAATTAAAGAAAAAATTATAAATTGCATGCTCTTGGCAATAGATAAGAGATTATCTATGCAGTAATGTTCTAGATTGTGATTCCTAGAGCAGTGCTTCTCAAGCCAGATGTGAATAGTTGACTTGAAAGCAAAAATTACCAAAACAGGGAATGGACCTCAACAGATCAGCAAGCTGTATTTATTAAGTAGTGGAATGGCACATGTTCATGGGAGAAAATGGCAACTGGTTACCACAGGGGTCTGATTTTTATAGGGTTTAAGTGAGAGCTAATCATAGAAGAATGTTTAGTGTGACTTAATTATTAGAGACTTAATTGTAGTAAAATGTATCAATTGGGCAGTCTGGAGAATAGTTGTAGAACAGGGAATTGTGAAAGTTCAGAGCCCATTGTTTTCCTTCTTTCCATGGAACCCATTATCCTTCTTTCTCCCTGGAGGTTGTTGTCCTATTTTTTCCCTGGGGATTGTTCCCATTTTCCCTGGTGATTGTTGTTTCCATACTCTTCATGACTAACTAGGAATCTTTGTTGAAATCATATTCTGATTCAGTAGATCTGGAGAGGAGGCCTGAGATTCTACATTTCTAATAAATTCTCAGGTGACATCCTGTTGGCCTGCAAACCACTCTAAGGAAGGCTCCAACTAGAGCATTTTGCTTTGCTCAATGACTCTGAAATCTCTAGACTTCTCTGCATGTTTAACTCTCTGGTCAAGGTTTCCCTTTTCTTAATGGGTTGAATCTTATTCCTGAAAAAGAGTTCACTCCTAACTCTGGTACCCATTAATGTAACCTTATTTGGAAAGAGGGTCTTTACAGATATAATCAAGTTAAGATGAGGTCTTTAGGGTAGACTGTAATCTGATTAGTGTCCTCGTAAGAAGTGGGAAATTTTGACACAAATTCAAGAGACAGTGCCAGTGAAAACAGGCAACAATTGGAATGGTGCATCTATAAAACAAGGAATGCCAAGGATTGCCAGCTTCTACAGAAGTTAGGAAGGAAGAATGAGATAGACACTCTCAGAGCCCTCAGAAGGAGCCAACCCTGGTGACTCCTTGATTTTCAAATTCTGGCCTCCATAATTATAACACACTATATTTCTGTAGTTTAAGTCATCAAGTTGATTATCCTTTGGGACTACATCCCTTGGAAACGTACACCTTTGTATGTTGTAATGTTGAAGTTTTGTGATTCTAGCATAATATTTGAGAGAATAAAAACAAATCAGTAAGAATATTTTTTTCTTTGCAAGTAGTAAAGAAGGAAAAATAATTCTTATCTCCTCAGTACCACTAACACCAAAACAGTTTTTTCACCAATCATTGTTTATTTAGTATATCAAAAATGTTTAACTTCTTTATGAAAGTTAAGTATGAGCACTCTTTGATGCTTCTTCTGGCAGCCCATTTACTTAATGCATTTTCTACCTGATAACCTCCTCTATGATGAAGATGGTAACATGACCCCAAATTAACTCTATAGCTATAGAAAAGTTGTTACAGTTATACTTTTAAAGACCAGTGCTCTCCAAATTAACTTTCCTCAGATTTCCAAATGATAAAAATATTAAGCATCATTTTTTCCTTCCTTAGTAGTGAGTCACAATGGATATCAATACCCTGATCATCTTTATCCCTATTCCATTTCTACTCTTCCCTGGCACTCTGTACAGATATAACTACCTAAGCAAATCAGTTAATTTTACCTCCACCTACTGCAGGAAATTTATTATTTACTTCTTTAGAGAAGAGAGCATTTGGCTTAATTAAAGTATCTAAGCATTAAGAGTGTTTCTTCTTTATAATCCAAATTACTGTCCTAGAGGGAAGAAAAGTACACATTTTCACAACTCAATGACAGGCAAGTAATTGCAGCATTTAAAGTGATATTTAATATTGTTACTGTTATGTTGGCAAAGTGTCTACCTACCATTAATTACTGTATCTGATTAAACATAATGGCACTGGGAATAGACATCATTTTAAGTGTCACTTTGTAGATAGAAAAAAAATAAAAAAACTACAAACAGTATGCTTGTAACAATAGGTTGTATCGAGAGAGAACAAGAAATGGACTCAATTTTATATATGGATCCTAGATCCTACTACACTTTGATGAATATGATCACCTCAAAGCATTTTGCTCTACATTTTTTACAATGAAGAATAGTGAGGGGCTGAGGTTGTGGTGCAGTGGTAGAACACTTGCCTAACACATGTGAGGCACTGGGTTAGATCCTCAGCACCACATAAAAATAAATAAATAAAATAGAGGTATTGTGTCCATCTACAACTAAAAAAAATTTTTTTGAGGAAAAGAAAATAATGGCATAAAACTTGGCACATGCCTGCTGTCTAGTTGGTTTAGTTCATGTTGTGGATGTTATACCTGGATCCTTCTGGGATGGAGACACTCCTTTCCCCAGGTGCTGGGAATGTTGGTCACTAACTGTCAGCTGAATTCCTCTGTCAGAACTGCTTTGTCGCCCATGGCCATACCCCCGCAGGAGGAAGAGGAGGCAGCCTTTATCTAATGGCTCCTTGATGAGGGTGTATCAAGGCCTAACCACTCTGCCTCAAGCGGGTACAACTCAGAAGAACCAACCCAGAGTTCCCCATGGAACTGGATTGGTCTTCATTTTAAATGCTTCAAAATTCAACAACTCTATCCTTTGTCTTCCTGTGTCCTTCACTTTCTGACTGGTGTTGATCATACAAATGTTCCTTTCTAGAAACCTCAGTATCCCAATCCAGTTCGCAGGTAACCAAATTTATAATTATTTCTAAGTTCTTGAAATATGGAAGAGTGAAGGATACTGATCTTACTTTGTATTTGTGTGTGTGCATAGGCATTTGTAAATATATATGCATATGTGTGTGTATATATATACTACATATATAAAATATTTATATTCCTTATGAATGTTAAATACACACATGTATGTATATATACATGCATTCATATAGTAATACATATATGCATATATATGTTAAATAAAATGATGATTTCCCAAAGATGTCTACATTCTAATCTCCCGAACTTTTGTATATAATCCCTTACATGTTCAAAGAGATTTTGCAGATAAAATGAAGGTAAGAATCTTAAAATGAGAAAGGTTTGCTAGATTATTTTTATGGGTCCACAAAAGACCTTAAAAGTGCAGAAAGGAGGGAGAAGAGAGTCAGGGAAAGATATGTAACAATGGAAATCAAGTCTGAACGATGCAATGTGAGGACTCAGCCCACCATTCTGCCTTTAAAGGTGGAGAAAAGAGGATTCACAGTGAGGAAATTCTCTAGAATTCAAATTCTCTAGAATTTGGACAATAAGGAAAATGAATTTTCCCCGTGCCTACTAGAATGAAAGGTAGTTCTGCCAACACTTTGATTTTAGGATTATGAATCTACAAAACAGTAGAATAATAGATTTACGTTGTTTTAAACCACTAAGTTTGTGCTATTTTGTTACGGCAGCAATACAAAACTAATACAGTGTATTTCCTCTTTATCTTTTCAAGGAGCTGATAAGATGATTAATCATGTTATAGCTTTGTTATTCTCCTATATCATAAATTCTGAAAAGTCATTCTAACTCCTACTTACATATTTAAAACATGGCAAGCACTTCGCTGAACAATCATTTAACCCCCTCAAAATTATTTTATAATTAAGCATCTGAATAATTCAGCATTTTGTCTTGAGTCCTTGAAAAACATGCTATTGCAGAAACCTTCATGGAAAATGGAGTAAAACCTTAAGGGCATTTGAGGTTTTTATTAGAATATGTACTTTTGCCCTTAGATTGTTTGACTAGAACAGTATATGCACATTCAGTGTTTCATTAAAGCCAAATTCTTCAGAGACATAACAGATACATTTGCAGTTAAAGAATTTTATTTATTTTCCTTGCAAACTTTGCCAGAACTGCATAGGAAAAGACCAAAGGATTTATTACCTTCATAAATCCATTTATGAAACTTTGAAAGACTTTTTCTAAACACCAGTTTAAATTATTTTTATTATTTTCATGTCTTATTGAAATGTTTATAAAGTCATCAAAGAAGCAATTATCAAAATGTAAGGCAAAGATGAGGTATATCTATATAGGCTCAATAAATAAAATGCTAAGAAAAACTTTTCTTAACTGAAATAGTCGAAAAATAAAATTAAAAAATCAAGAATTTTTTTAATCTAAAGGAAATGAATGAATATAATGTATAAGTAACACCTTTATACATCCACTTGTTTCATTTATAAAAAGAGGGGCTGGTGAAATCAAAACACAAGAGGAAGGAAAGAAGGAAGAGGAAAGGTTTGCCTCAGCTTGCTTGTGTTGATTAAAATCTCCATTCTCAGTGGAAAAGCTGCCATCAGGAGATCTGACCATGGCTAAAATAATTCACTAGGCCATTCAGTGAATTCCAAAACCAATTTCACCATCTTGTACCATTAAGGGTAATGTGAAATTATTTACAAAATCATTAAGATTGCTGAGAAGATTTCAAACTAAGTTAGTACAAACCTCTCACTGTGTGGAAAAGGAAATTGAGGTTTGAAGAGATGTGCTACAATCCAGTTTATGAGTCACCCATAATTAGAAGACTCAATATTCAGTTCTCTTACCTTGCTTTGACCCTGAGGGTGTTATCCAACTTTATCACCACCTCACCTAACAGGCTTAGTTCTAAATGACTTTTTGACTCTTTTCCAAGATCCAGTTCACATTCACAAAAAGTTTTCCTTCTCAAATTTTTCCAGGAATGTGCCTCAAGGCTTTCAAAGTAATTAACAGTAATGGAATATTTCCAAAGCAAATTAGTATTATCTAGAGCAACACTGTCCAAAAAAAATTTCCTAAAATAAATACTGAAAAAGTAAAAAGAAATTGGTGCATAAATTTCATTATATATATAATTTAAGTCAATGTATCAATCATTTTAACATGTAATATTACAAGTTATTAAGTATTTTATTTTCTCCTTTTCATATTCTGTCTTCAAAGTCTAGTGTCAATTTTATATTTATAGTATATCTCCAATTGGACCAGACACATTTCAAGTACTCAAGAGCCAATTGTGGTTTGTGGCTACCATATTAGACAATACAAATCTAAAGTGACAATTATTATTCGTTCTGGGTTAAAATTAAATTTCTTGAGTTTAATTATAAGTCTGAATAATTGTTGAATAAACACTCAATTTACAAGGTTGGATTTCTGAAAAATTAGAAATGACTCTGTTCTCATGTTCTGGATTCCTTATTATATATATTGAATTTCACTTGTGTTCTCTCTCTCTCTCTCTCTCTCTCTACTTTTATGTATTTCTTCTCATTTTATTTACTTTTGCTCCTTTTTTATTTATTTTCTGCTCTGTCCTGAGAGAATTATCCAAAATATCCTTCTAATTCTTTGCTTCAATTTTCCATAGTATTTCCTCAGTTCTTCAGGTTCTCCATAGCATATTTATATTTGATAATTTTGTTTTTCAACTCAGGAATTATTACTTGATTCCAGATAATTCTCCTGGATAGAGTCAATTTGACCTTGGATTTCTCTGATAGTATGTATTATATATTATTAATTTTCTTCTTTCTTTGGATTTATTTTATTTGATTTCTCAGAATAAGCTTTCCTTCATGAGAACTGTGGTAAATAAGTGAATTGCATGTGTTAACCAACTTTATTTAATACTCCAGGTTTAGGTGATTAACATTTGACAAAATTTGGGTGCAAACAATCTCAAGTACGAAGTAAGTGGCTTCAACTAGCAAGGTGTTTCAAATAATACTACCCAAATATACACCAGAAGAAAATTAAGGTAAGAACAGTTAGAAATTAATTTGGTGTAGTACAGTACATTTACGATATATGATTTGCCAGGATGATTGTATGGGCAATATCTGCTGCATGAACAATATGAGGGCATCCACTACACACTCCACTACATGTCCTAGGAGTAACATACAGAACTGCACACAATCTCAGGTCTATGTTTCAAAAGGGGCTTTATAATCAAAACCAACTACAAACAATGCTGATTCTGCTGCCAAATGTGTTTGAATTCAACTTTGAGTAAATTTCTTAGTCAAGGTTCTATTCAGGGTAAATTCATCCTCAAGGTGTAAGATCACATTGTATGGCTGTTTTTGCATCTTCTTATTAATTAATGTTGGTTCATTTGGAAGATTCTGTCTAAACTTTCAGTTTAATAGAAAACCTGGTTACTGGGTACCATGTACTAAACACTTAACTCCAATCTTCAGAGGCTACCAAATGTTCAAATTCCAACTGACTTGAGTCAGTTTAAAATGTTTTTGCCTCTCCTTTCTTTTCGATTTGAATTAATTAATACATTTGATGGATAACAATTGTATATATTGGGCAAAATGTGATGTTTTTATATATGTATAAAATAGATTAAATAAAGCTAATTAACATATCTATTACCTTACTTCATTATCTTTTATGATAAGAATGTTTAAAATGATCATTTTAGCAAAATTTTAAAAACTACATTATTATTACCCGTAGTCACCAATCAGTGCGGAAGATCTCAAAAACATATCCCTCTATAAAACTGAAAAATTGTACTCTTTGGTCAGCATTTCCTCTTTCCTCATCCCCTGTTCCCCAGCTAAAAGTATCCACCACTCTACTCTCCTTTTATCTGAGATCAACTCATTTACTTTCCACAGGTAAGTGAAATCATGCATACTTGTGTTTCTGTGCCTGGCTTCTTCCACTTAGCATAAGTTCACTGATGTCACAAACAAAAGGATTTCCTTTTTTAAAGTCTGCATTCCACTCTGTATGTATTCTACATTTTCTTATCCATTCATGCAGTCACAGATGCTCCTATGTCTTGACTATTATGAATAATGCTGCAAAACACATGAAAGCATAGCTCTCTCTTCAACACATTGTTCTTAATTCTTTTGAGTTATATCTAAAAATGGGATTACTATATCATATATCAGTTCCATTTTTACTTTTTTGAGGCACTTCCATACTGTTTTATATAATGGTTTAACCCAAAAACAATAGATTCCTTTTTATCCACATCCTTACCAACACTGTTATCTTTCATCTTTTTGATAATAACCTTTTTAACAGGTGGGGAAGATGACATCTCATTCTGGCTTTAATTTTCATTTCAATGATAACTAAAGATGTTGAAAATTTTTTTCAGACATACGTGGCCCATTTTATGTCTTCTTTTCAGAAAAGTCTGTTCAGTTCATTTGCCCATTTTTAAAAATTAGGTTATTTATTTTCTCCTACCGGGTTGTTAAGTTCCTTATATATTTTGGATATTAGTACCTATCAGATGTATGGTTTGCAAATATTTTCTCCCAATGCATGAGTTGTCTCTTTGCTCTGTTGATTGTTTGCTTTATTGTAAAAATCTTTTTAGTTTGATGTAATTGCATTTGTCTATTTTTTCTTCTATTGCCTGAGTTTTGGGGGACTTATTCAAGAAAGCTTTGGCCAGATCAATGTATGTAGGTGTTCCCATTTTCTTCCAGTAGATTTTCAGTTTCATCCCTTACATTTACAAGTTTAATCTTTGAGTTTATTTTTGTATATGGTGCAAAGTAAGTACCCAATTTCACTTTTCTGCATGAAGATATCCAGTTTTCCCAATACCCTTTATTGAAGAGAAAGGAAGTCTCCACCACTATGTGTTCTTGACACCTTTTGCTCTTTTAATCAACTCTCAAAGAAAGCCACACAGTCTTATTATATGCCCAGCACACATTTTTCTTTCAAGGCATTTTTTTTCATGTATGCATAACAATAAGAGAACAGCTTGATTACATGATTAGCAAAAGATGTGATGCAAAAAGGAAACTGATTTCATCTCATCTCGATTTCATTTCTAAAAACCTTAAAATGTGTAGTCCCTGGGCATGAAAAATAACTTGACACGTAACCATTTATTTATTGAAAAAGAGTTCCATATCTGAGTCTGTGGGTTCTAACAGGATTTATTTTCCCTTGTGGTAATCTTGTAATGAGGAAGCTGCATAATTGTAGAAAAAAAATGAACAAAACTGGAACACATTGTTAGGACTCAGCATCACATAAAAATAAAGATATTTGTGTCCATCTACAAAAATGAACAAAACTGGAAGTCTCTGAAAATATGTAAAAAGCCATAGAAACATTTATCCTAAATGACTCCAAAAATAATACCTCATATTCTAAATGAATTACAAGACGTAACTCTATTTTTTGCTTAAAATACTTTAAAACATCATATGTGAGGCTTAATGCAGAAGGAATTGTTTAGAAACCATTTGCTAAGATTGTGGCAACAAAAGTAAAAGCATGTAGTTCAGGTAGAATGAACATGAATGTCAAAGAGGCATCTGTCAGGAGAAAAATTCTGAAAGCTGATAATTCTCACTTCCAGTTACAGTAGCAAATACAGTATAAGAAATGTTCCAATGAAATCCAGAAGCTGCTTCAACTGACAGATTTTTCTTTTGTTCTCCTTTTCAGCAAATTGTCTGTCCAAGGAGCTATGTATCATGTAAAATTCTTGCATTTGTGGCATATTGTACTTTCCCTCATCTATAGTATAACATGTTATTATTTGTGATCACCAAGTTTCTGCTTGAGTCTTTTTTATATAAAAGTCAGAACACTGAGCATTTAAAATCAAATACCTTGCTGTTACATCTCCAATAGCAACTTAAGAATAAGCTTAATATATAGCAATTACTGGTAAGCCTACCTCAAGGATGATGAGTCCTTAATAGATATAAAAATAATGCAGAAATGGGTCAGGTAATCTCATTTGTATTCCATCCTAGTAAACCAAAGAACAATAATTTAGATAAAACTCAGCAGATGAATCGACATTATCCTTTTAACCTAAGTATAGAATTACACTATACTGTAGGTATATTCATCCTTATTTACCATTGCATTTACAGGTGCATATGCTAATGTACTAAAAAACATGATCAAGGAATTCGGTGAAATGATTTTTAGCTTTAAATATAGGTCAAAGAGACAAATGTAAAAGAAACTGATTCACAAAAGAATTTATCTTTAAAAACTCACAGTACCCCATATATATGTACAATTATTATGAGTCAATTTAAAATAAAACAATTTGAAACATGAGCTTATATAAGTGAAATGAAGGTTGCTTTCCTTGTATGTTCTTCATCTACATAGAGCATGTTGCATGATGAGAGTTATTACATAAAGCTATCGCATAGTGACTGTACCAAACCTATAATTAGGTAAAAAAGAATAAATTAAGTTTAATATTTCAGATTTTTTACAACAGTAAGGCAATAAAACATAGCTATATATATGCATATATATTATATATATAATTTTAATCTCAAGTTTAGAAACTAAAGTGTAAGCATAGAATTGAGCAATGAAAATGAACACTTTATCTTACTGAAGTTTAAAATGATTCTGGGCCTTGAGACATTTAGTATCATTTATGTTTATTTTTATTAAATTACATGAAAATGTATTTGAGATTTTCAATAAATTTCCAACCAAAATTATGTAAAGGATGAACACATTGACTTATAGCTGATGGGAACAATAAAATATATTTTTCTTAACTTTTCTTTTATATGTGTCCTTATTATCTATTCAAGAAATCACTCTCCAGCTGGGATTGTAGCTCAGTGGTAGAGCATTTGCCTTGCATATGTGAAGCACTGGGTTTGATCCTCAGCATCACATAAAAATAAAGATATTTGTGTCCATCTACAACTAAAAAAAATTAAAAATAAAAAAAGAAACCACTCTTGAAAAGCTATTTAATAAGGAAGAAAGTATCCCTTTTTGAAAAAGCACAGTCCTAAGAATTTAAAAATGTAGTCCTGAGGATTACAGAGAATTTACTTAGGGGGGAATTATATAGTGATTAAAGCATAGTACTGTTACAAATTATATCAAGGGTTTTACAGAGGAAATCCATTTAATTCCTTAAATACTGCATAGTTAAAGCTTAGTGTATGATGTTCTCAAAGAGATTATACTGTTAGAAAGATTTGTGAAACCTAGTTACCAATATAGAGGATTAAATTGATAGTGTAGAGGGTAGCAAGGTTATTCAATATTATTAAAGTCAACAGAATATGGAACAGAAAACAAGAAAAATGAATAAATTGATTTTGCAAAACTGGAAATATACTGCATCTGATTTACATACACACATGCACATAGATATACAAAAATGTATCTATTCTTTTATTAACTCATTCAGGGAGACTATTTAAACAATGACTGCAAATGAGCATTAGTACTTAGTGTCAGTAACTCTGTACTTGGGAATTTTGATCCTAACACAGAGAAGAATAGTTTCTTGGAGAAAATAAAATCAAAATTAATTCAATTCTTCCTTGTACTAAAAATTGTTATGCCAATAAGATCATATTTGAATGCTTCAGTAATTCATATTGAAGATAAATTCAAAAAAATTTTAAACACTAAAATGATTTTTAATATAGGAGCTAGCCTAAGCAAGTTTTGACTTTCATATCTGAGATATTACAATGTGCTTTTTAAATTATTTTTTGATACCGGGGATTGAACCTGAGTTCACTTGACCACTGAGCTACATTTCCAGCCCTACTTTGTATTTTATTTAGAGTAAGGGTCTCACTGAGTTGCTTAGTGCCTCGCTTTTGCTGAGGCTGGCTTTGACCCATGATCCTCCTGTCTCAGTCCCTGGACCGGCTGGGATTACAGGTATGTTCCACTAGGCCCAGCTTACAATGTGCTTATTTATAGAAAATAAGCAAAGTACCAAAAATGGAGTTAAAAATAGGAGATTACAAAAAGAACAAAACTATTTAGCCTATTGGAGTAATTTATCAAAAACTTACCATGTAACATATTAAAGCATTTTTGTTGTAAAATTTTCAAATAGCACAAAGTTTAATATTCTATAGAGAGCACACTCAACTAAATTGTTTGTATATTCTTTTGTCTTCTACATTGAAAAATAACCTATATAATTATAGGCTTAGTCATTCATAACAAAAATATTAAATATACATATCTGTCTGATATGTAACTTAGAAATAAAGAATTTTGACTCTGGACAAATAGAATAGTCAAAACAATCACGGGAATTTCCATACACGCCAGAGACCTAACTCTGCTTTGCTCTTACATGCCTACAGCTGGAGACATAACAGACTACACTGTGGGTGTCACTGGAGCAGGCTACTTATTTTCATTTCCATGCTGATCATTACAGAGCATGAATTGATTCATATTTGTGCAATAATAGATACTTTTTGACTTTTTTTCAGCCCATGCTTTCAACTTGGTAATGGGTGCCAAAAATATTTGCTTACGCAAAAAATAATGTAAAAATATTATCTATTTCTTATAGTCTGGAGCAACTACATAACTTTCTTTAAAAATGAGTTGGAGGCATCCTGTTGTATCCAAAAGCATGGCAATAATACTGTACTAAGCAGTACAGTACCTAATAAGTAGTAGGTATTATTGACCTCAGTGTGCTTGTGTTTGATAATATTCTCTATATTACTTGACACTTTAAGTCCTCTGTTCCTGGGAGGCATAGAAATTTGCATGAAAATAGTTACCACATGTGATTTCTCTTCACAATTCATGTCTGTCTTCAGTTTTAATACTATCAATGAGAGCCCTAAGGAGTGGCTTTATTTTCAGTATTTTCAGACCATCAGATGACTCCCAAATGAACATATGTATCTGTACTTTTCCTCTTAAACCAAGAGTTGAATTGTCCATTGGACATTTGTATAACTAGCTACTATTAATTGTATATTCCTTAGGACTAGCATTGCACCACACATAACATATCCAAAAGTAAACAGATTTATTCCTCTCTCCTTCTACCTTACAAGTAATATTCTATCAGTATATTTTCTTGTTGGTTGCAAGATACTTGTAAGTTTTATTTTCCTGAGATGCTAGGGATCAACCAGTGTCCCATGCCTATGTACTCCACCACTGAGCTACAACCACAGCCCACAAGGTATTACTAGTAAATGGTGTCTTAGCTGTCTAATAGTTTCCTTTCTTGTTTAGTAACCAACAGCTAATATATTTTTAATGGCAACATATTCTGACAAATACTATACTTCACAGCCACCCTTGCCTCTTGATATGGAAGTTGTTGTGTGGGAATCTGATGGACCATATAAAACAGAGAGGAGCTAGAGAATAGCTCAGTGGAGGAGGGCTTGCCTAGCATACATTAGGCCCTGTGTTTGTTCTCCAGCATTGAGAAGAACTGGGAGGACGCAGAAGAGAAAGAGAAAAGAGGAGAAAAAAAGAGAAAAATCTGGACCTTTTTGTTTACTGCTCCCTGCCTGGTATATGAAAATAACAGTTGAGCTGCAGGAACAATTTAGACAATGAAAATTCTGAAGAAGAAGATAAAGAGATGATGAGACAATGTCACAGAAGGAGGCTGGATTTCTTTGGCACTGTATTGCTAATACCTAGGCCTAAAGTACTCATCTTCACACTTGGATCACCAAAGAGCAATCAAGTACTACTAAGTTTAATCCCTCTTTCTAGCAGAAGGCAATTCCTTACTGATAACAGTACACAAAGCCAGGCTCCAAGAGTCCCTCTAGAGTCTCTCTCTGCTTTCCAACCATGCTACTAACCAATTAATCACCAAGTCCTGACAGTTTGACTTCTTAAATTGATTTCAAATCTCCTTTCTATGCCCAATTTCATTGCTTTAGTTCACTCATCATCTGTCACTGTCCCATTGCAGCTGATGCTGTAGCACATGCTTCCCGTCTTACTTTCCTAGAGTATGTCATTCACCCTGCTGCCAGAACATTTTGGAAGGATTCTCTGATCAAAATCTTCTCTTTCACACAGGATTGATCACCTTTAGTGAATAATTTCCAATGATGTGGGGTTTTGCTTTTTTTTTAAGGGGGACAGAGTGGCAATATTCAGTTAATACTCAGTGTATCTTGAGTATTAACTTTATGCTGCAGAAATGTCAAAACACTGGTAATTCCTTGAATATATCTTCTGTTCTTTTGTCAGTGTTATTTATTCTCTGAAATACATCATCTCAATTTGTTACCTATAAAACTTTTGCCCTGATTAAAAAGTTGAGTTTATCTTGAAGATTTCAAGATTTTCTTCACTCATAACAGTTATCATACACAACTCTATTGCTGTATATCACACATACAGTGTGAGATGAACACGTGGTGACATAAACATGCTTATTTCCCTTCCAGACTAGCGCAACCCAAATGTGGTTAGGATGGCTTAATCATTTTTGTACCTTCAGTTTCTGTTTCAGTGTCCAAGGAATACTTACACGGTGTACTCAGAAAGTATTTAAGGAATATGAATAGTAAGGTAGAACCTCTGTGGACACTGTTGTAAACAAAACCCTAAGGGGATGATGGCATCATGGATCATTCAACTGAAACCAAAACCATTTAGGATTATAATCTTCTATGTTATAAAGTTTTTTCAGAATTATCTTGTACTAAACTACCACTGGGATTGGGCTGGTTAGAGAAAGCCAGAGTCTTTGAAAGCTAAAAAAAGACAAATGAGTGATGGTAAGACCACTTTGTTACTGTGCATGATAGCCAGCAACATTGATCCACCTTTGCAAAAAACAATAATCTAATTATGAATTAATATTTGCTGAAATTCTCTTTGTATCATTTCAGTTGAATTCACTGAATCTATTTTCAGTCCTGTGTTCATAGGCTTACTTATTTTCCTTATGCCTTGATGTGGTTATTGTGACATTCAGGTATTGGAAATAGATATTCTTTTTTCTTCTTTTCAGTTTAGCAATCTTAACTACTCAGTGTTTAATATGATTCAATATATTAAATGTTTAAAAATATTTAGACAAAATTTTCTACTGTTTTAAAATAGTTGCAGTTACCTTCTCAGATTTAGTTTTTATGACTTTAAAAGGAAGATTTAGTTTCAATACATTAGATAAGATCTTTGGTATTCATTTTTGGTATTTAGTGGTTAGTAGAGAGTCAATCATTTTCTGCTAATACTTATTAGAATTGAGTATATGATTCTTATTTTAATCTATGATAATCATGCCCAGCTGAGTCCAATTTAGAGACCAACCCATTATTTCCACAATACTGTTTGTATGCACTATGTATGCTAAATCAGAAAATCAAAAATCTCAATTTGGAAGTGTATTCAACAAATAGCTTTGCTGACTGGTCTATTAATTACTCAGCTTTTACAGATTCATTGCTATAATTAAACTCAGATGTAGGTAAGTCTAAGACATTATTTTCTTCACCTTTAAAGACTACAGGCTGTTCATATACATTTTTTTGTAAATAAAATAGATTTTTATTTCTCTAGAGATATATCTTAAGTCCATGATAGAGCTATTTTCCCCCTGACTCATTGTTGGCTTTAGTAGCACTAAAATTAATAGAAGACAGAAACCCTTCCAGTCTTAGTTCCAGAAGAAATTTAAGGATATGGTAGCTTAGGGAATATTTTGAACCTAATTTTTAACCAACACATGGCAGTTTCCCAGGCTAAATTTAAGTAATTTTCCCAAGATTATAAAGCAGGTATGTGTGGACTCAACCCTGGATGGGCTGGCCCTGATGTCTCCACATTAAACATGTTTTTCCCATAGTATCTGCAATGGACATTGATTGATCTTTAACAAAGTGTGTTCAACTAGATTCAAAATTATTTAACAAAAATTTAGGAAAATCCACCATGATCTTGGCTCAAGTTGCCTGATCCTACAAAGATCACATTCTAATAGAAGTAATATGAAGTATAAACATAATAAATAAACAAATCATCCAGTGAATTTAGAAGATAGTACATGCTCTGGGGAAAATGCAGATAGAAAGGAGATTAGAATATTTGGGAACTGGATGTTTCTGAATTGTTTCATATTTGTTAGGATGTGTTCCCCATGGGAAACAAGTTTTATCAACTAGAATATAGTCATATGGTCCTCACTTATTTCAAAGTTATTTAAGTCAATCCTTCAGTAAGATGATTTCCTATAATTTGAACCTGATTAGACTTCTATTACAATCTGTTTTCTGTCCTGAAATTCTCTGAACTCCTAAATTATTCTTGTTTTAAAATTGCATGCATCAAGGTATACTTTTGGTATTGTCAATTACATGGGTTTTGAACGATTCAAAATATCATGTATTAAACACCACAGTATGATCCCAAATTCTGTCACCACCCTTCATGTTTTGTCTTTTAAACACTCCCCCCCCCCCGCCTTCTGTAGAACCCTGTCACTGTTCTTTCTATTGTCTGTGGTTTTACCTTTTTCAAAATGTCACTAAATTGGAATCATATAAAATATAGCCTTTTCGAACTGACTTCTTTCAATACAATATGGATTTACATTTCATTGTGACTTGATAGCTGTAATGGTTAAATTTATGTGTCAGTTTGAATGGGCCATAGAATGCCCAAATATTTGGTCAAAATTCAACTAGGTGTGCCTATGAGAGTGTTTTCAGATTATATTTAACATTTCAATCAGCAGAATGAGTAAAGCAGACTAAAGTCTTTCTAATGTGGGTGACCCTTATCCAATGAGTTGAAGGGCTAACTAGAACTAAAATTCTAACCTTCCCTTCCGTAGGAGCAAATTTTTACTGACTTTAAGCTGGAGAATCATTGTTTTCCAGCCTTCAGATTCCAAATGAAACACTGACTCTTTTCTGGTCTAGTGCCTGCCAGCTTTTCAAGTAGATCTATCAGTTCTCTTGGTTCTCAGACATGTCGTTGTTTTAACTTACTTTCCTTACAGGCAAGTGATGTAGAGCATGATTTCATGTACTTATTTGCCATCTCTCTGTCTTCTTTAGTGAGCTATCTATTTACATCTTTTGCCAATTTATTTATTATGCTGTTTGTTTTCCCATTGTTTAACTATAAGAGTTCTTTGCAAATTTGTGGATACATTTATTTTATCAGATAATGTGATTTGCAAATATTTTTGATATTATACTATACAAAAAGTTTAGTGTCTTTATTTTCCTAACATATTGAACACACATGTGCACATACAATGTTTAACCTTCCAGGTTTGCAACACTTTGCAGCAGATAAAAAAATCAATAGTACTACAATCTTTTTTTTTTTTTTTTTGGTACTGGGGATTGAACTCAGGGGCACTCAACCACTGAGCCATATCCCCAGCCCTATTTTGTGTTTTATGTAGAGACAGGGTCTCACTGAGGTGCTTAGCACCTCGCCATTGCTGAGGCTGGCTTTGAACTTCGATTCTCCTGTATCAGCCTCCCTAAGTGCTGGGATTACAGGCTTGAGCCACCACGCCCAGCCAGTACTACAATCTTAATGAACCCATTTACAAAAACAATATTCTGGTCATAAGATTGTTTTCCAAGAATGGGAGCACGTGGGCCAAGGCTCTACTGTTGAAGCTCTTCAGCCCCTTGGTGGTCAGTTCAACATGACAATGTTATCATTCTTCCACATGCCTGGAGAAAGAGTAATTCCAGGTCATTCAAGTCAGATATGATAGCACAAAAATAGCTGAGGATGCACTGGCCTTAGAGGAAGAGAAAAAGGCATTTCTTGTTGATTCAGAGTTGTGGTCTAGTTAGGTATTACTGACGACACATGGAGAAATTGTTTGGAGGTCATAGTAGTGAAAATCCTGATATCAGGTCAGAGATGCACCATCTTAAAAACTTCAGTGAGCAAAATATACAAACTTGGTGTTTCACTTTAAGACTTAAGTAAATTTTAAGCCCTACCTATTCTCAATAAATAAATGATACAATAACAATTGTGCCTCCAAAATGGCAGAATGAAATGCATCTCCAACAGCAGAGAGAGCATTTTTTACTAACTCTTTGGCAGAGAGAAAAAGGCATAAGTCACTTACACACAATGACATAGGCAAATCGGGCAGGTGGATGACATAGTCTCATGGTGTAGGGCTATGCAGTACCTGAAGAAACAAAGCCTGGGGGCTGGGATTGTGGCGCAGTGGTAGCATGCTCGCCTAGCATGCGTGAGGCACTGGGTTCGGTCCTCAGCACCACATAAAAATAAAATAAAGATATTCTGTCCACCTACAACTAAAAAAATAAATAAAATTTAAAAAAGAAAAAAGAAACAAAGCCTGAACCCCATTCCCTTCTAAATGGAAGAAGTCATTATTCTCCTTTCTTGCCCTTAAATATTTCCCATTTAGATTACGAGAAACAAGAAAGAATACAACGTTTCTTCACAGTTATCTGCCCAGAATTCCTGTCCCCTGTAAAGTCATGTGATGATTTCCAAACATTTACTACCCCATCTAAGAAAACAAGAACGCCACTACTAAGATATTAAGGACCCTGAAATCCCAGCGAGAAACTTGGAAGCTCTTATTCCATATTCCTTTACTGTCCCCTATCAAATGCAAACCAACTCCATGACATTCACCATTTCCATTATTTAAAAGCAAGTTTTCTGGGGGCTGGGGTTGTGGCTCAGTGGCAGAGTGCTTGCCTCGCACATGTAAGGCACTGGGTTCGATCCTCAGCACCACATAAAAATAAATAAACGAAACAAAGATATTTAAAAAAAAAAAAAAAAAAAGCAAGTTTTCTGAACTTCCAATTGAAGACTTGTGTTAATCAGGATCTCTAAAATATCTGAAATAATAGGAGATATAGATAGAGATGTATTCTGGTAATCAGCTCCTATGATTATGAGGCTGAAAAATTCTGATATGATATCTACAAAGAGAACCAAGAAAGCCAGTAGCATAATTCAGTCCAAGTCTGAAAGCCTGAAAACCATGATAGTACGACTATGTGTGAGAACAATAAGTTCTGATATCCCAGGGTGAGAAAAGAAGTATCCCCCCAGCGTAAGGAGAGAGAGATAATTTGCCTTTCTTCTACCTTTTGGTTCTATTCATACCCTCACAAGAATGGAGGATGGCTACTCACATTGGTGAGAGCAGATCTTCTTTATTCAGTCTACTGATTCAAATACTTATCTCCAGACATACCTAGACATATCCAGAAATAATGCACATCAGTTATCTGGACATTCCTTAACCCAGTCAAGTTGACACACAGATTAATCAGCACAAACCTCATGCACAGCAACGATACTTTCATTTGTGGCTCATGTTTCTCTCCTTTTGCTTTTTGTTTTGTTGTTTGTTGTTTCGAGGAAGAATTGTGGATAATTTTATATCTAAAAAAAGACTTTATGCTTTACTTTGATTCTTCCTATCCCAATATATAATTTTAATTCTTAAGAACACAAAAACAAACAGAAAGTAACTCAGAAGAAATTGCCGCCTTAATTGGAAACTGCTAGAAGTACTTATTATAAAGTGTGTGTAGAGAAAATTGAAAACAATCAGTGCAAAATAGCTAGAATGTCAAAGACTGAATTGGAAAACTAAATTTTCATTAATATGCCCAAAGCGCAGCTAAGTTAGTCAGATTTTGATGAAGCACATCTGATTCTATGGTCTCCAAGTTCATGGTATGAGACTTTTGCCCAAGCATCTAAGTAGGATCTTGGAATATTCATCAAACATTCTGTCTGAGATCTGGTTGTTATCCTATTAAAAGGTTTTCATTTATCTTACCTATTCTGTGTATACCATTCACCAACTCTTCCTAAAATAGATGTTAGCAGCATTTCCTAGTGTAGCAGCACTATTGTGCTGAATATAAAGGAGGAAAAGCGAATATGTGGAGCACAGAAACAAATTTTCAGATTTGCCAAGCAGATTTCCAACTCTCAAGAGGGAAGCAACCATCTCCACACCTGGATGTCATTAAATATCACATTATTATTTATGCCAAAAGGGAATCAGTGCTGAACTTGGACACTTAAGATTTAGGATCCACCTGGGACAACATTGTTGAAAGAGTAAATTTTGGAAATGGTGCTCTCTAAATATACACTGCTATCTTTTCATATAAGAAACAAACCAAACCAAATAATGTTGCCTATAGTCACAATTCTACTGCCAGTACTTTAAATTCAGTAGGAGGAGGTAGGTTCAACCACTGACAGTCTTTAAAAAAATGAAAAGAAAATTAAATAATCATCTTATGAAACTGTTTAAAGTAGGCATGGAAAATTCTAGCTGAATAACACAGGAACATTTTTCTTGATTGATATTTACTACTAACAATTACCTGGAAAAAATAGAACACATATAAATGAGTATATTTTCCAGTTTCCCTCCCACACACTGTCTGACAGCGTTTTCAATCAGTGGGAAAAAATGACTCCCTCGGGGGAAATATAATCTTGAAGGAGAGCAGGAATAGTCTGTTTGATAAAGCACATTCTAATTGAACTATTATAATTTTGTGAAAAGAAAAGCAACTATTTCTCTTTTGGATGAAAATAGATAATAATGCTCAACAAAACATGCCCCCCTTCATAGGAGTGTACATTAAAAACTCCTGGGGAATAATATTCATATTATAATAATGTACAAGGTTTAAATTGATTTACTGTAACTTATGACTATTTTTTAAATTGTTCTTTTTTAATAGACATTGTGTTTTGTATTTTTTAAGGCGTTCAACATTTTCAAAAAATCTATAGCCTATATATTATCATTAAAATGTCATTTACAATATTCAGTAATTTTAATATAGAAAGGTCTGATATAACTGACAAGCAAGGCAAAAAACTCCATCTCTTTCTTTAAAGGTCATATATAACTATGGTCCATGCTATAGTTGTGTTGAAAGTTTGGTCCCCAGATTAGTGCTACTGGGAGGTGGTATAATCTTTAAAAGGTGAGGCCTAGTAGAAGGAAGTTAAATCCCTGGGGACTTGTCCTTGAAGGGGATATGGGGATTCTGACACCTTCCTGGCTTATTTTGTCACCTTCTTATGGCCCTGAGATGAATAGGCTTCCTCTGCCTTGCACTCCTGTCATGATATAATGTGCGAACACAGGCCCTAAACTACAGGGCCAAGCAATCATGCAATGAAGTAAGAAAAAATAAACCTTTTCCCTTATTGAGCTGGTTATCTCAGGTATTTTGTTACAGTGGTAGAAACCTGACTAATACAGTCCATATTTGTGTAACTCTACAAACCCATTTGTTTTAGTCCTATAGCATATGACATATTTACCAAGTCATGTTTTAATGTAGCAGTTTGTTGAATCTGAAAACTACACACACACACACACACACACACACACACACACACAAGAAACACTTGGATTTAACCTGAGGAATTCAGATACATCTAGGTATTTCAGAAGATTCTGAAATCATCTATGAGGTACCATGTTTGTCCTCCCTCCCTCCCTTCTTTCCTTCCTTCCTTCCTTCTTTCCTTCCTTCCTTCCTTCCTTCCTCCCTTCCCTTCCCTTCCCTTCCCTTCCCCTTTCTTTCTCTCTCTCTTTCTCTCTTTCTTTTTCTTTCTTTCTCTTTCTTTCTTTCTTTTCTTTTTCTTTAATTCCTTCCTTCTTTCCTTCTTTCTTTCCTTCCTTCCTTCCTTTTTTCTTCCTCTTCTATCCACTGAGAACTATAAGTATTTCTCAAGTTCTCCCCTCTGGATAAGTCCAAGTGTTTAAGGCAGAGGCTGTGTTGAAGCCTGCAAATGGAATGGCCAGTCCTACCCAACCCCCTCCCACCAGGTATTTTTTATTCCACAGGCTCTTACTGTTTTAGTCAAAATTTCTCCAAATAAAGCTGTCAGAGATGCTGGAAAGAGTTTGTGGTTTGCAGAATGGTGACCTGGCTTCCTTCTCAGGCTCCTTATTGGTGTCCTGCAAGGCCTGTCTCTTGACTGGGAGCTTTGATGCTTCTAGCTTGCTAAACAAAATAAAATCAATATCAGGATTTCAGCCAGTTCCACCCTAGGATGGGCAAAGAGAGACACTGAGCTAAAAAGTGAAGCCAATGTTCCTTCATCAGCTGTGGTTCCATGAGATCAAGATTTGACTTGCTGGGTTCCTCCACTGAGTACCCAGTGAAACATGCTCTTTGATAAACTTTCCATTGATGGATGAAAATATGCTTCATTGAAAAAAATCTAGATGAGCATAACAGTATCTGAAGTCATTTTAAAAGCATTCCAAAATGGGTAGGGGTAATGACACCAATATACTAATAAGTACCTAGTTTCCCCAGTTAATAACCTTCCCAGACAAAATTTTCTTGAACTTACAAATTGTTATCAATTTATATTTCTAAGAAACCAACAATGTTATCACTTACGTTACATTCTTAGTTACGCTGTTTGTTTCTTGTGTGGTCATTGTCTCTCTCCTTGCTGCCAGCAAACCTCTTGGAGCTGGCATGTCCTTATCCCCTTCCTGGACTTCTGCCTCCTGTGATTTTTGCTACCTGGGCTAGGTATTGCCTTCTTTTTCAGCTGCACAGGAGTGATTGATTATTTCCCTGCCTTGGAGTTTCCTAGCTAGTATTAGAGTTTGACTACTATGAAGAAAAGCTGCCAGCCATTGAATAAGAAGGTGGAGAGCAACTACATTATTGTCTCCAAGCATACACCACCTTCCTGAGTATAACCACATTGCCTGGAGTTGGAGATACAGGAAATAGTTCTAATGATTTTGTTACTTAAGTATATGCACTAAATGTATAAAGAAAAAAACTTTTGACATGATTACAAAATACCAAAACTGTAATTGCTTTCTCTGGATGTCTTTAGATATTTAACATGAAATTTACTGGAATGTCAGGGAGATAAATTAGAGTTTGTGACAGTTATGTTTTCATCTGATTGTTTCCCTTTATCAGCTGGGAACAATTCCCTCCATGTGGATCACTCTTGCTTATCCATAAAGGCTGAATGTCTTTAGATTTCTTAGTAAAATAATAATGGAAGGGATAAGAGGCAGGGGCTGAAGGACCATGGTTTCTCAACTTCAAACTTGTATCCAACATTCCCACTGATCCTCAGAATTAAAAACAGTCTGGTGCACATTATAAAATATAAATGCTTTGTTTAAGTTGGAAAGAAGTTTGCACTTCTTTTTGATATATTGCTTCTTTAAATTTTATTTTTTCAATTGAGACATAAGAATTGTACATATACATGGGGTACTACATGATGGGTTGTACTACACTTATATTTATTGTGTAATGCTCAAATCAGGACAAGTATATTCACCATCTCAACATTTATCATTTCTTTGTGGGGAAATCATTCGGAATATTTTCTTCTAGCTATTTTGAAATATACACATATCTTCATTATATAAAATCACCCTACTGTGCAATAAACAACCAAAACTCATTTCTTCTGTCTATAACTTGGTACTGTTGATGAACTTTTCCCCTATTTTCCTCAACCTCTGGTAAATACTTTTTTTAGATGGGTAATTTATCACTGGATTTAACCAAGTCAAAATTAGAAATAGATGTTTAATTCTTGCCTTCCAAGAATGGACCCTAAAATATTTTTTTGGTACCGAGGATTGAACTCGGGTACTTGACCACTGAGCCACATCCCCAGCCCTATTTTGTATTTTATGTAGAGACAGGGTCTGACTGAGTTGTTCAGCACCTCAACATTGCTGAGGCTGGCTTTGAACTCACGATTCTCCTGTCTCAGCCTCCCAGAGTGCTATGATTATATGCGTGCAACACCACACCCAGCAAATATTTGTATATATTTTTACAGAAAATAAGCATTTTTAAAATTTAGAAAATTTAAAAAATGTTTAGAAAATCAACTTTTATATATTAAGAAAACATTACAACTAATCTCATTTCTTAATTTGAAAATAAATCTTCTCTACTTTGAGTTTTTCACCTAGCTGCACATCTTGAATTATCTCTAGCATCCTATCTTCTAATTAACATACTTCTGATAGCAATTTTGATAATTATATTTATAGTATTTCTGAGCCACCCTCAGAGCACTGGTTCCCAATTAGGATAATTTAGATGCTAAAAACCTCTTCTCTTCGGGTTTGGACTAAAGTAAATTATATGCATCTAGCATACTCTTATTCTGAAGCATTTTAAAATGAATTGCTGCTCAGACAATACAAATATTCCAAGAACATCAGCTAATTAAATTCTAGAACAACAGCTATTTAAAATCTAAAAATTTAAGCATCACCATAGACATGTCCTGGCTATTATCAGATAATTAACTGAATATCATATCTTGGATTTTGTAGTGTGCATAATTGTCAGTGTTAGCTCAATTATAAACAGTATTCATTCTACTTCAGAGAGATAAATGGACAAAAATATATTTATAAAATTGAAATTATAAAAACAGTTAAAAATAGCATGATTTCTAGAGAAGACTTAATAATAACATAATGGTATTGGTAACAAAAATAATACTGGTAATAATGTACCATTACTAAAATCATCTGTGTTCTTGCTCCAGGTAGATTTTAATTTTAAAAAGGGTGCAAAATATAATACATACCTTGCAGAACACATTTTATCTACCTTTTCAATAATTAACTATTGTCCATTTTATCCTACTGAAAATACTGTTTTATCCTGTTTTCTAAAACTTTTTATCTGTCTTGCTGACCCCACCTTGATTTTCCTTTCAGATTTTTGGCTACAACTGTGGAGTCTTCATTCTATTCACTACTTCCTCTGCCAAACGATGACATGTTATTAGTTCCCTGTGTTCTTTGTGCCCAGAGCTCTCTTCATTCAATGAGTATTCTATTCATTTTCTTAAAGTCTTCAGTTGCCATCAATATAATTCCCCAATCAAAATTTCCACCCCAAGTGTCAGTCTGACAACCACTGTCTATTCTTAAACTTACTTGAATGTTTCACAGCAACACAGGCTCAACATGTTCCCAAATATCCCCTCCTATGTGCCTCTGTTCAGTAATTAAAGCACTGACATTATTTTCCTTCCTTGACCCACCCCATCAATTAGTTCCAAAGTCCATTGATTCTTACTCTAAAATGTTATAAGCATCCATTGCCCTTTTTATTCTCAAAGACCTTGTCCCATTCCAGACAGCCATCTTACAGGATTTCCATAGTGTCATCTTAAATGAGCTCCTTGTATTCAGTTTTAACTCTTAAAATTATACTATACTCGCTCTAAAATGGGAATTAAATCCTGTTGCTCTTGTTCTTGAGTCTCTTTGAGCATTTTAGGATGGAGTCTAGAGGTGCAAGGTCTTTTATGGTCTCGTTTTTACCTATTTCTCCAACCTTGAGTAATTTCACTTCCTATTTCATTCCTTTTAGTGTCCATCTGCAGAGCACTTTTGTATTTTCAGTAGGGTCACATTCTCTTTTCCTCAGGGCTTTGCATATACTTTATTTGTTTCTGAGACACCATGATTTACCCCTAAGCTAGCTTTTCATCTAGAACTTTCATTTGACTAGCCTATCATCTAGAGCTTAGACATTGCTTCTTCTAGACATTTCCTTTTCCTATGTTTTAACAGCATCCTGTGCACTTAACTGCTATGGTTCTTCTCATTATTAATTGTAAATTACAACTTTCAAGAAGGAGAGGAACTATATTTCTAATGTTCATTATAATATATTCAGGCACAGTAACACACATGTAATATGTATGTAAAGTTTACTTTTTTAATTCAATAGTTCATTTTAAATATCACTTTCTAGTTTATAAAAGTTGCCTCTTATTTGATAACACTGCCCAGTTTTATATAAATATAAATAGCAAAAAATACAATTCTATCTTAAATGAAACTAAAATTACAAATAAATGAAAAATGTAATGCTGTTTAGTGCAAAGTATGTGATATGTTGAATATTATACATTCATTTTAAATTTTCTGATTGACGCATCAAATGTAAAAGTACAATTATATTGCATTAGAAGGATAATGCAGCACTAGTTCACTTGAAGCACATAAGGATTATCTTTAAATATCTCTATGACGTACTCAAACATCTGATTTTTAATTTAAAAGTACACAAAATATATGTGAAGCAAAGAAAATAGCATAGGAAACTTTTAAACTTGAAATAAAAATTTTAAAAGAACTTAGTTTCCATAATTATAAGTTAACTCCTCTACTACTGGAAAAGATCTTACTCCCAATATTATAAAAGAGGGAACCAAACTTTAGAGAACATAAAGATAACAATCAAAGTAATTGAAGACTTGGAAATCCCTTACCTTTTGTTTACCTCAGGTGATGCCTGTAAAGTCATGTTGTCTTTATGACATAGAAATTGTATACTCTCTCCCAAAAGACAGTGTCTCTGTATCTATTGCACATTCTGAGAAAAATCAGCAGCCTCAAAGTCCTAGAAATAAAGTTAAACTAGCAATGGAAACTGTCTACATAATAAAAACTAAATAAATTATTTCTTCCATTACATGTTTACTATGTGGCATCCAGCTACTATGCAAAGTATTGTGGGAAGAAAAAAGGGAATCAGGTATAATTATTCTCATGGTGGTAACAATCTTAAGAAGCTAAGAATGCTTGAAAAAAAAAATCTGATGAGGTGTGTGACAAATACTGTCAGAGGTGTAAAGGGAAGGCATTGGAATAATCAGAGAGAGTCACTTCCTCTTGCAGGGATTCTTTATGGATCAGAGCTCCTGAGCAGAGCATTTGGGTATGGGAACTAGAGATAGCTGGAGAGTATGAGAATATCACGTTAGAGAATGACAACAACTTGAGCAAAGGAGAAGGACTAATAATGGTAGCATATAAGATAAATATAAAAACAAAGGGACAGTCCAATTGATTTAGAGCAAAAAATGACTGAAAATCCACAGTCTTCAGAGGCCAGTCTTCAGAGGACCTAAAAGAGTGTATTGTGTGTAGTTCCTTAATTCAGGAACAGTAGCTAAAATTCGGCAAAAATATTTAACTGGGAACCACCCTTGAGAGTGTAAGAATACAATATCATGGATCATACAACTTACTTAAATAAGTGCTCTGGTAAAATGTAACAGTTCTCTTCAGAGGAGGTCCAAATTATATTTCTTATACCAAAATAGAAAAGGACCTGAAATATTTACATGACTCTTTATTCTGACTTCGAGTTCTTCTTAGTTTACTAAAATAGTAATATATCACCTTCAATTATTTGACATTTATTTTCCTATAAAAAAGTTTATGCTCCCATGCCAAAGATTGAACTACTTATTATTAATAATATAATAAATGTGAATTACATTGAATGTCTGAAATATGCCAAACACTATGATGACTCCATCAGTATATGTTTCTTTTAATTTTCATTATTTTCATAACAAGTATAGTATTATTGTCCTAATTTCACACATAGTAAAATGGAGGATCTGATTTGAGCCCATTACTTCAATTTCAAAATAAAAACAATTAATCCACTATCAAACTAAAAATGCAGTAAATTTAACTTCTTTTTTTCTTGCATAAAAATCCCATTAAGTCTGTCTGGATTTTATTGTCCCATTAATTCTGTCATTTGATTTTCCTTATAGAGACTTAGACAAAATTTCTTTTGCCCTTTTTTCCTTAGATATATTATAGCTCTTTTCTACATTTATCAAGATGAAATGCTCCAGACTCAATACCTTATGTGATATTCTTTGTTCTTAGTGGAATTATTCAAAATATTTAACAATGATATGGCAGGGCAACAATAAATCAGAACACTCCACAAAGTAATCAGCTCAAGCCATAAACAGTGGGTGCCTTGATACATACACCTGAAATACAGTTCTTGCCTATACCCCATTGAAATTGATATACAGCATTGCCATATAAAAAATTCTTCATTGACTGCATCTCTGATCTTTTATGTCCTAAGTTATTGTAACAAATCTTGACTCTTCAAGTATTTATTCAAGGAGTAATGGGGCAAGCTGGGAATTCCAGGTGGTGTAGGCTTGATGCTCCCGGATTACAGTTGAGCATTTTCAGATATCACTTATCTCTCAGGGTCTGCAAACAGGGATCATAATACCAACTCTTGAGATGTTTATGAGAAGTAGGTCAGTGTGTGTCTAAGTTCTCACTGTGACTGACTCAGAGCAGGAGGATCCCGTTTGCTATTGTTCACTCCTCCTGGGTCATACACGGCTTCTCCTCTTTCTCTAAGGAACATTCCAGAGAAAAAGTAGAGATAAGTAATATATTCTCTTAGTAAATGTTTTTTTTTAATTATTAACCCTATTCTAATGGCTATTTTCTGTTCTCCTTCTCTTAACTTTATACTTGCTGATTTTCATCATGTTTCTATCGAAAAATGAAAGAAAAAGTTCTGACCCAAATTTCTTAAAGAGTCCTCTTTAGGACCCTTTGACTATAAAATCAAACCTGCTATAGGATTCCACTGGAGGCCTTTTTCATTGTTCTTGTAATACCCAGTCTTTAAAAGTCCATTCCCAAAGGATTTACGTTTGCTTCATACTACTATTCACATCCCTGACATCAAGCGATGTCTCCCTAGTCTATATCATGTGTTCTTCTACTGAGATCCATAGTTTTCTCTTTACTAATTATCTCAGCTTAAATGTCTCAAAAGAATTATTTCTTCACTCATTCCACATTTCCAAAGCTATATATCATCTCCAAATCCTACCATTATCACCTTGCTAGTTATCCAAACCAGAAACCTGGAGATTCCTCTCTCTCTCACCACTTCTATCTCCATATAAGACCTATCCTTTTAACTGTTTGTGGATTAATTAATTTACACATTCATTCATTCAATTATTCAATGAGTACCCCTGAGTGGCTAGTATGTCCCAGGTACATTGAGGAAAACAGGAAGCAAAGACAGACTTGGTCTCTACCCTCTTATAGGAAAAAGAAGGAATCAACGGAAATGACTATATTTATGTATTCTCTCTTTAACATAATGATTTTGTGAGGCTTGAACTAGGCAAATATGTGAAACTATTTTGTAAATTACTCAGTGCTTTGTTCTATCCTTTGCTATAATTAATATATGCATATCAACATTTTTGCTCAAGATTGTAAGTAAAGGAATCACATGTCTGCAGTGTCTTCCACCTACTCCATGATTAATAAATGTTCATGGAGTTAAACAACTGAGAAGAAATAAATGCTGAAATGAAAATGATTAGATATAATAAACAATCTCCTTTGAGAGACATATACACAAACTTTTCACTTCAGGTTTTTATACATTAATATATTAATCATTCTTCTTGTTGCATTGCTAAGCACCCATTAATGGAGTGAAGCAAGGATTTAATGAATCCTTTAATTTTCAGGATTTCACTGAAAATCCAGATCAGTAAGCTGAGATACCTTGAATCACCAAAGATTTGGATGATTTGGAAAAAGAGTAAAGTACCTCCTCTCTTCCCTAAGCACTCCCTCTAAGCAGTTTATCTGAGTTATTTTTTATTGGACTCTCTCACCAAGAAGTGCCCTGGTTTAGTATTAAAGGACACCACAGTAAACGAGAAGCTGAAAGCAAAACCCTAGCAGGATCTGGAGATGACATACAGCTTTGGAAACACTGACCTCCTAGAAATGTGGCTTCCCAGGCAATGGAAAGAGGCTGCTTTGTTAATAAACAGGGTTGAATGGTGATTTGCATAAAGGCTTAAACCTGACTCCAAGGAAGAATATTTAATGGGATAGAAGATCCACTTCTCCATTCTTTGCACCTGACAGAATATGTTATTATCTTTCTAAGCATTAAATATCATCGTGGATAAAGAGTTGAAATAATGCCAAGGAAAAATATAATGTGTATGTTCCATTTGAATCTGTACTGATTTGTAAAGTGTTCTGTAACCTGCTTATTGCTTTCTGGACTGTTATAAAAATAGCAAGTTCAGTGTGTTCTACCTCCTAAGGACATTGGAGGAGCTCAATGAGAGTGAAGGGAATAAAATGAGGAATGAAATGTTTACCATGCATATCTTAGTACACCAAATAATGTTCTCTTTCTTCTTTTCACTAATTCATATTTTATGAGAACTAATTTTAACTGTGTGCCTCCTTCTCTGTTGACTTTGATTATGCCCAAGGCAGTCTGCCACACAGAGAAAATGTTTTTATTGATATTTCTAAAGTAAACTCACTCATTTGGTAGAGTATTTCTGATTCATCTCTATCTACTCTCTCGATATAAAGTACCACTACTTTGTTATTAATTGACTTTCTTCTACATTGAGGAAGCTATTCATGATTGTGAATGAAGGACAAGTACTACTTATCCATATTTCCTCCAAAGAAAGAATATCTTAAGGAAGTCTTGTTTTAAAGAACATGCACATTTAGAGTAGGCTAGATGTCAAACTCCCCCACTGAGACAAACTCTTACCTGAAGAGCATTAATAATTTCCTACCCCATTTCTGGTAAGAGAACTTCAATTTTAATTTATAGAACCAGGCTTCTCCTACTTTCATTTTATGTTGTCTATTTGGGACCAACTCAATCTCTAAGCTTCATGGGTCAATTAGGGTAATTTGGATTGACTTGGAATAAGCACAAGATATAAATTGGGTCCAGGAATCTTACACTAGAATTTCACTCCTTAAAAATAGCATCTCTTTCTCCTGCTAAATTTCCAGAAAATAAGTTGGAATTTTACAACACAATTACATGGAGAGAGACAAACTGAGAAAAGATGCAAACATAGAGATGTTTCCTGAAGCCATTGCTAAGTTCCTAGATATACCTATAACTAAAACTTGCAGCATACCTGTAAATGAGCCAACTACATTATTTTGATTAAACTAGTTTAGGTTGGGTTTCCATCATTTACTCAAAAGAAATCCTACTCATTTTCTTACTGCAGAACTACCAGTTTCTAGGTTTGTGTGTGTTTTAACCACTCTAAAAGATAATAAGTTCTGGGCTGGGATTGTAGCTCAGCAGTAGAGCGCTTGCCTCGCATGTGGGAGGCCCTGGGTTTGATCCTCAGCACCACATACAAGGCAATAAAATAAAGACATTGTGTCCATCTACAATTAAAAAAATATTTTTAAAAAAAGATAATAAGCTTCAAGCAGAACTGAACTATAATTTGTTTAATACTGACTCATTAATTCATATGAAGGTGAATCACAGCAATAGATTGTTAACATAGTTTTAAATGTACAGTAATATGTTTATTAGGCCTTCTGGATAGCTGATATGAAAATGTTCACCTTTTCCTGGTGGCAGATTTTTATAAATTTTCTAGAAATTTTATTACATAGTTCTGTTATTAACCATACTTGGGCAATGTTTTTCTGGCTGTCTCCTGTCTATTGGTTATGTACTAAACTCCTCTCCATGGTCACTTTACCATTCTAGAGCTTTCTTGAAAATTCCTTTTTATAATGCAGCTGAAACTGGCTTTTCCATATTGGTCAAGAGGCATCTACTTTTCTATAGATATCCAATAGACCCAATGCCATTTACTTAAAATAACTTTCTTAACCCACTTTACCTTATCACACATCAAGTGTTGTGTGTTTTTTCTCTTTATGATGCTCCTCCCTTTTCTATGTCAGCAAACAGAAAGACAAGTCATTTCAATTCATAACAGACTAAATGACTCAAAAGTGATTTCATTTGTCTTAGTCCACCTCTAGCTTACTACACCAATAATTATTAATATTTTGGGGTTTCAAATGGGAGATTAGGGCATTATCCCAACACCTTAAGGTAACCAAAACATGGCTTTGCTGTTTGGCTTCTTTCTGCTGGGCTTCACTTATCTTACAGAAATTAATCAACAGATACACCGAGAGGAAAACTGACTATGACTTCTCTGTTCCTCTTTTCTCAGGGATTGTGCAATCTTAAATAATGGCAATTTTTGGCTTCTTTGTCCTGTAAGATTGTTTAAAAATTTTTTATCTTTTCTAAATCATAGTAATTTCTCTCTTCTCAGCTTTTCAACTACTTTCCATGTCATGAATGGAGATTGTAAGAAGAAAAGCAACATGCTGGGATAGTAACTATTAGAGCATGTATCAGTAAAATTAAAAAACAGGAAAACAATTCAGAATATCAATGAAATCAAAAGCTATCTTTTTGGAAATATCAGGAAAATTGATAAATCTCCAGGCAAACTAATGAAGAAATGGAAGAGAGAAAGTGAAAATACCAATATCATAAATAAAAGATGAGGCAATTGGAATTGGAATTGAAAATTTCATAAATTCAATTGACTAAATTCAATTGGAATTGAAAATTTCATAAAATATGTCTTCTTTAAAATAACACCTCCACAGTGTAATACTTAGGTATAAATCTAAAAAAATATATAGTAGTTTGATAAGCAGAGAACTATGCAACTGTAAGAAAAAAAAACTCACAGATATAAACAATGAAAAGATATTTCATGATGATGAACTGAGAGACCAAACCAAATTGAAACTGATTTGAAATAACAAACCCACACAAAATTGGTCCCCTGCTACAAAGAACTCTTTTTCACAAATTTCATACTTTAGATAAAATCAACCACTTCCCTATAAGACACAAAATATTACAAAGTCACACAAGGAAAAACAAGTCATTTTATAGCCCTGTATTTATTAAATGTATTAAATCAATGACTAGTAACCTTCCATAAAATAAATCACTAAATGCAGATAGTTTCCATGTGAATTCACCAAGCATTTCAGGAGGAAAATGATACCTGTTCTCCAAAATCCATTCCAGAAATTAAAAATAGAGGCAATGCTTAAATGCTTATTAACTTATTTAAGTCAGTACTGCCCCACTACCAAAACCAAAAAAAGACTTTACAAGAAAAGAAAACAAAAACCCATCTCCCTCATGACTTAGATACAAAAACCTTCAACAAAACATTAGCAAATCAAATCCAAAAGGTATAAAAGATGCACATCATGACCAAGTAAAATTTATTACACATATACAAACCTAATTCAATGTTAGGAAAATCAATTAGTGTAATCCAACATATTAACAGCCAAAGAAAGAAAAAATATATGATCATATAAACTAATGCAGGGGAAATAAACATGCAGTAATATCTAAACACTCATTCAAGAGAAAAATTCTTAGCAAATTAGGAAAATATAGAACTTCCTCAATTTGAAAAAGAACATCTCCAAACAGCTTTAAGCTGATATAATGCATAATTCTGAGTTAAATGAATGCTTTTCCTTTAAGTTCAGGAACAAGGCAAGGATGTCTTCAATCATCAATCCTATTCAGTATCATACCAGAAGTTCTAGCTAGAATGAGACAAGAAGGAAGAGAGAAACAAAAGATTAATAAATTGGAATGAAAACAATGAAATTGTTTTGTTCACATATTATTTGGTTTCGTTTGCAGAAAGTTTTAAGAATCATCAGAAATCTCCTTTGTTAAGATAGTATGGCAAGATACAAGAAAAAAGTTATTTAAACATTTGTTGCTTTCCTATATGTCATCTACCAATGAACAATTGGAATTGAAAATTTCATAAAATATGTATTCTTTAAAATAACACCTCCAGAGTGCAATACTTAGGTATAATATATATACTGTTCATTGAAAGTGCATATAAAGATGTTTAATATGAAGAATGTAATCTGCTTATAATTTTGTGCAAAGTTAGAAAAATTATGATTGTAATAATTTTTTTTTCTATTTGCCTCAACAAATGTTTTCAGTGAATAGTGTGTACAGCTTCTGAAAATTTGTTTTTTTTCTGTTATGTTTGATAACATGTAT